>PVIH01009912.1:0-79000 GCA_004025045.1 Sigmodon hispidus | reverse complement strand
TCCCAACACAATATTTTTTGGACCTTGAAAGAACAATACTCAATTTCATTTGGAATAACAGGAAAGCCAGGATTGCCAAAACAATTTTACTCAACAAAAGAACCTCAGGAGGTATCACCATCCCTGACTTCAAGCTATACTATAGAGCTACAGTAATAAAAGCAGCCTGGTACTGGCATAAAAACAGACTTGTGGACCAGTGGAATAGAATTGAGGATCCAGACATTAACCCAAAAACCTGTGAACACCTGATCTTTGACAAAAAGGCCCAAAACATTCAATGGAAAAAAAGATAGTATATTTAACAAATGGTGTTGGCATAGCTGGATGGAAGTGTGCAGAAAAATGCAAATAGATCTGAGCTGGTCACTCTGCACAAAACTCAAATCCAAGTGGATCAAAGACCTCAACTTAAACCCAACCACTTTGAACTTAATAGAAAAGAAAGTGGGAAATACACTTCTACAAATTGGCACAGGCGACCACTTCCTAAATCTAACACCAGTGGCACAGACACTAAGACCAACAATCAATAAATGGGATCTCCTGAAGGTGGGAAGCTTCTGCAAAGCCAAGGACACTGTCAATAGGACAAAACGACAGCCTACAGAATGGGAAAAGATTTTCACCAACCCTACAAGTGATAGAGGACTTATCTCTAAGGTATATAAAGAGCTCAGAAATTTAGAGCCCAAAACCTTGAATAACCCTATCAAAAAATGGGGTACAGATCTAAAAAGGGAATTCTCAGCAGAGGAACTACAAATGGCTGAAAGGCACCTGAAAAAGTGCTCTTCATCTTTAGCCATCAGAGAAATGCAAATCAAAACAACTTTGAGATACCACCTAACACCTATTAGAGTGGCTAAGATAAAAGGCACAGATTACAGCCTATGTTGGAGAGGATGCAGAACAAGGGGAACACTCCTACATTGTTGGTGGGAGTTTAAGCTTGTTCAGCCACTTTGGAATGCAATATGGTGGTTTCTCAGAAAATTGGGAATCAATCTCCCCAAGGACCCAGCAATACCATTTCTGGGTGTATTCCCTAAAGAGGCACATTCACACTCCAAAGGTATTAGCTCAACTATGTTCATAGCAGCATTATTTGTAATAGCAAGAACCTGGAAACAACCTAGATGTCCCTCAACTGAAGAATGGATTAGCAAACTGTGGTACATCTACACAATAGAATACTACTCATCAGTAAGAAAAAAATGATATCCTAAAATTTGCAGGCAAATGGATGGATTTGGAGAATATCCTCCTGAGTGAGGTATCACAATCTCAGAAAGATAAGCAGGGGATGTACTCACTCATTAGTGTTCTCTAAACAAACAAACAAGAAAAAAGAGCCAAGCATGCTCAAGCTGTAAACCACAACCACTGAACAGCTTGGGATCAGAAACACCCTGGACTGACCCTTCGGACCCCACTCCAACTATAGGAACATCTGACTCACTCTTGAGGGAGGGGGGACAAAACTGGATTTGGCCAGGAGTGGAGACTGATCCAAGCATTATTGGGTCAGTGGGACCATAGTACTGTGTGCTCCCTGCCCAGAGAGGGGATGGGGAGTTGCGGAGAAGTAAAATGACCTGATGTGGTGGGAGGGGGAAGGGACCTTAATAATGATATACAGGGATGGAAAAAAAATTCAGAGGGAAAGCTGAACACAAAGTAAATATATGTGTAGCAATCTTATTTGCATTATCACCCTTGATAAGTCATGCTTATGACTTTTATCTTCTTTATAGTTATTGTTAACATTTCAGCATTTTAAATTCATTTTACTGTTTTTTTGATAAATACAAAATAAATAAAGAAGAAAAAAAAAGAGTGATGGAGCAGAACATCCCACACCCTCCTCTGCCTTCCATGAGTGTATGCCTACACATACACACCACACACATCACACAATAAAATATACATTTAGTTGTTTGTACTTATATTGCTCTCATTCAATTTTGAAATGATTTTTTTTTTCTGAAAAAAAATCTGAAACTTTAAATTCCTTTAAAGAAAATTTATTTTTACATATATGGCTGTTTTGACTACACTCACATCTGTGCACCATGTTTATGCGTAGTGACCAGTCTTCTGGCCTCCAATCAGGCCAGAAGAGGGCATCAGATTCCCCAGGTCTAGAGTGACATAGTGAGCCACTTACATGAGGACTGGGAATCAAACACAGGTCTTCTGGAAGATTAGCAAGCACTGATAACCTCTGTAGTAATTCTTCAGTTCTGAAAACTATAATTCTGAAGCAATACTCATATTAAAGATGCTTGCTAATTTTTGGAGTTTTAGGAGAAAGTGACTTAGAGTCATTTCAAAAGATATGGGTTTAGGCCATTTCTTTCTGAGAACTGGTGATGCATTAAAACTTTACCCTTTTAGTGTGACCGCCTGTGACAGATCCTGTGCTCACAATGAGATATGGGAAACTAGCAGACCAAAGGCCTAGTAAACATGAGGAAGGCATACCACGTCTCCACAGCCATTAGCTTATGGTGCTCACTATGATACATACTAAACAAGAGAGCTGCTATTTGAAAACCTGGAACACGCTTGCTTAGTGCTACAAAATGGGATCACATTTGTTTTTAATCGTACAATCAAAAAAGGCCTTGTAGTACTTATGTACATCTATAAAATGAAGATCAAAAACTAAATTGCACGTGTTCTTCTCAAAGACACAGCTCACACGTCGCTTATTTAAAACATGTTTGTGCCAAAACCATGAAGTAATTTTACCCCACATTTCTTCTTATTGTCATTTTGAAGGTACAACACAGTTTAACATATGATTGGCTAAAAGGGCACCAAACAACCACCAAGGGGCGCAGATTACATGGACACCACGGATGTGGAGTTCATAGCCTGTGTGTAGTTTTGTGGCTCATATATAGCAAGTTAAAGCTTCAAAGACACCTTCCTGATATTGCCCACTAGGAGGGACAATTTTAGGTCATCCAGAGATCAAGTATTCAGATAGACCTTAATTAAACTTTGTGTATTCTGTAACACCATTTCCATTTGGGTAAATGGAAAAATACCCACTTTTTTAAAGTTAACTAATGAAGACTGTGGTGAAAGGTGAATAAAAAGGGCAGGGTTTAGCATTCTCAGAATCTGACTCAGGTAGAGAAACTAAGGAGTGGAAAAAAAAATCCACATGTCCCTCTACCCCTCCTTTCTCTGCCTGAGTCATCATCTCATTGGTTTCATTGTTATTTTTTTATGCAGTATGTAAAAAACATTTGTTGAAAAATTGTTTGTTCTATAGAGTTGGACTCTTAACAATCAGGCTAAGAAATTTCCCACGTTTCTTTCAGTAGGTTTTGTGTTAGGAGCAGCAAAGAGGATTATTTCCTTCTTTATGGCTCCAACAGAGAAAGAAATGCAGTGTAGGTGCCTTGCAACTGACCTTTACAGAGAGACAAAGCACATTTATCAGGAAGCTTATTATCAAACTCAACTGATAAGTTCATTAGAAAGCAGCCATTAGGCCAGGAAATAGTGAATAAAACATATTCCGGCCTTTGGACTGCAGAGATGGCTGAGTCCATGGAGAACTGGCCATGCAGCCATGAAGACCATAGCTCGGACCCCAGCACCTACATGATAGCTTATAATCTCAGCTCTGGGGAAGCACAAACAGCCAGATTCCTGGGATTCAATGGCTAGTCAGCCTAGCTGCCAGAGTTCCAGGTTCAGTAACTGACCCTGTCTCAAAGAACAAGAAGAGAAGAAGGTTGGGCACGTTGGTAGAGTGTTGGGTTTGATATAAAGTCTTGGGTTTGATCTTCATGAGTGCTTGCTTATTATGCACAAACTTGGTTTTGATTCATAGAACCCCATGAACTGGGTGGGGAGGCACAACCTATAATCACACCACTGGAAAAATGGAGCAGGAGGATCAGAAGTTTAAGATTACAGTGAGTTCCAGGCTAGCCTGGGCTACATACATGAAAAACCATCTCAAACTCCCACATCCTCCCTACTGAAAATAGTGAAGTGTAATTGAGAGGGCATGAATGTGCCTGAGTGCACACACACACACACACACACACACACACACACACACACACACACTCCCCTTTAAAAGAGGAAAGGATCATTGTGCAAATCCACTGCCCATGAAAACTGAAACTTTCTCTGGTATTCTCAGAGAGAAGATGTTTTTAAGACTCAAAAGTGGTCAGGTTCATAAGTCAAACCCAGCCACCGTTACACTGGGAAAATCAGCAGAGAAATACAATGTACATTCTCTGAGGCTGAAACTCAAAAATAGAAATTATTTCCAAAGTGAAAAGCCATTCTCCACGCCACCTGCAATGCACACAGTACGGGAAGGATACTTCCACCTGGAGCCTACTTCTCTGCCAAAAACCTGGCAGTCAGTAAGCATCCAGGGCTGAAGTAATACTCACTGGTGAAGCAAGAAACAGGGAAAATGACACCAGATCCACAGTTGGGGAAATTGGAAAGCATTAACACATCTGTATATCTCACAGAGTACAATCACTACATTTTATTTTATTTCAACAGTCAGGACCTAAATGAACATCACCATTCAGTTCTGTTCTGGGCAGCTATCCAAGCTCATCTTTGGTACAGTTGATTTTGAAGCTGTAGAGTCAATCATATCTTGACAATTTGTTCTTCTTTCAGGCTTCAGGCATCCTTCTGATTTCCATTTCTGGTTTGGAACACTTGAGTCATCTCTTTTGGCAACATGACCAACCCAAATCAGTCATTTTCTCCAAATTATATTGAAATAGGGATCGTGCGCTAGATTGCTGTTTTCATCCTATTTCTTCCCTTCACATCATTTTCCTTAAAAAAAAATACTAATACAAAGCTGATTGAAGGCACACAATACTCTCTTTATTCTACTGTTAAACCCAAGTTTCTTACTCACATGCAGTGGCTGTGTAATTAAAACAGTGAGGCCTGCATCCCTCCTGGGCTGTGAGCACACAGCTTCCAATCTTGGAGGGTAGAGTATTTCAGGGCAGAATTTTGGCCTAACATTATTAGTTAGTGTGTTATTTTGAGATCATTTGCACTCCACAAGCGCAGAGGTTCACAATGAAAATAAAATAAGGAGAAATGAAAATAAGGAGACTTTACAGCAGAGCTCTTTTATAGGGGCAACTGAGGCCATTTTCATGTAGTCAATAGACAGGGAAATGGTGTGCCTTTCAAAGGAAAGGAAACTGTTATGAAACCTTCAATGAAGTAGATTCTTCATTTAAAAAGAAGTAAAAAAGAAACTTCAGTGAACACCAATGTAGCGAAAAGTGTAATAATCATCTAACACAAAATTAACAAAAGTTAAATAAATCAATTCAATTAGATCTTCGAGCACAAATTTTTCATTGACTTTTTTCATAAATATATTTTGAACATGTTTTTCCCCTCCCCTAATTCCTCCCAGATCTTTCCTGCCTCTCTACCTTCACAATTATATGTGCATTCTTTTTCAAATAATAATAAAAAAAACCATGGAAAACAAAAACAAAACAATAAATGACAAATAGGGACACACATAAAAAAAAAAAAACCTCCCAAAACAAAATGAAACAAAAATATAATTGAGTTTGTTTTGTGTTGGGCAACTATTCCTGGGCACAGGCCTTTCCAAGAAGGGTGGTTAACATACCCAGTGGGGCTCCATTGGAGAAAACTGATTTTTCCTTTGCCAGCAGGTACCAGTTACAGATAGTTTCTTGGTTGAATGAGAAACTGTGTCCACTTCCCCCTTTCCGTGCTGGATCTGGCTGGCTTGAACCTGTGCAGGTCCTTTGAATGCTCCCAGTCTCTGTGAGTTCATGTATGTGTCAGTCCTGTTGTGTTTGGAAGACACTGTATCTCTGGAGTCATCCATCACCTCTGGCTCTTAGAATATTTCTGCCTCCTCTTCTGCATAGATTTCCAAGCCTTGAGGGGAGAGGGGCTTTGGTGGAGACATCCCATTTATGACTGACTGTTTCCATGTTCTCTCTCTCTGCACACTGGGTCTCACAGACATCAGTTTATTAACTTGTTGTAAAAGGTTTTTGGGCCAAGAGATTTGTACCTGGCCCACGGCAGCATTTGTCCCCCAAAGAAATAAATCAAATACTTATATTAACTTTATGTTGTTTGGCCCATGTCTCAAACACATTATTAGCTAGCTCTTTTATCTTAATTTAACCCATTTCTTATAATCTACTAATCTATCTGCCATGTGGCCCAGCTTGTGGCTCACCTATATTTTTTATATATCTTTTTTTCTTGAGGATCAGCTAGTGACTGACTAACTCTACCCTCTTTCTACTTGTCTGTCCTCTAATGCCCCACCCACTTCTACAGTGCTCTACATAAGCCAAAACAATCCTTTATTTACAATATATAAAAAACATTCCACCACATTAATTCATTACTGAGATTTAATTCACTCAAATTTCTGCACAATGTCCTAGGATGTATTTATTGATTAAAATTTTCATTATAGGAGACATAGAAGAATTTTTTAAAGTTCTTATGAACATACATTTAAAGTTGAATCTTTAGTATGAATTTACCACAATGGTTAAACTTTGTTAATGTGTTTAAAATTAAATTATAACTCTTCTTTTCTGAAGCACAAAAAGATATGTTTGGCTGTCTGTATCAGTTAGGAGGTGGGTCTATGACTCCATTCCCTGGGAAGCTGGCAGAGTGCTTCACTCACTGAGCCTGTTGCTCGGCTCAGTCCAAGGAAGAAAGCATTCAAGTCCAGAACTCTGAAAAAAAAAAACCAAAAACCAAAACTCCAGGGATAGAAAAAGTGAAGATAGCACTGGGGAGCAGCCAAAATGGCAAAGAATATTGGTAAAATGCAGGTACTAACTGCCCCAGTAATCTATAAATGACTTACTTATAACCAACCACCCTGTAGACAGCGAGTGACAGAAAGTTTCCTTGCTCATAAAGAATGTACTTCTCTTGGGAAATCAGAATCCGTCTTTCTCTTATATGGAAGCACCGATGAGGAAACAAGACTGAAAGGTGAAGCAAAGCAAAACTAAAGGGCAGAGAGGATGTCATGGAGTAAAAATTCTTCACCAGGTAGCTTCCTGTTAGCCTTCCGATCAGTAAGTCCACAGTCAGAACTCCTGGCTCTGTTTAGGAAACACCATGTTCTCAGCTACCGTCCATCCTGTGTGTTGAACTTCTTCCCTTCCCATTCACAGATAGCTAGAGTTCATCTACCTAGTCATGTAATATGTACTTGCCTACATTATCTGATGAATATAGATATAACATGTAAAAACATTTAATTGATATTCAAATACTCAATACACACATACATATTCATATAAATCCAGACACACACATGCACACTTACACATGTATATCTATCTATACATAGATAGATAGATTCACACTCATGACTTAGATTTACATCAATAGTGACTTGTATAATTTTAACTGAACATAATACACATTACATATCTAAGTAATTTCTTAGTTCAAATTATAATATGCTTAAGGGACAAAGAACATTTATTACCAATCTCTTATAATTCAAGATTATAAATTTTTATATAGCCTTAATAATTCAAGGTTACTTACCAATAAAGGCAGTGTGATTTTGGCTCTGAAGTTACACAATATATATTAGTTTGGCTTGATTATACATCACTGGTTTATTCATCATGGTTGGAAAAAAAATCGGCACAAGGTGAATAAAAAAATTCTCAAACATCATTGTTAGAATAGGGACATCCTCTATACCTGCCATCCAGAAATGACTTAGTGGGCTTCATGTGATAGCTTGGCCCAGCCACAAGGAAAGTAACTAATACATACATGTTCTCTAGCCAATGCCTTAGAAAGAAAAATATCCCATTGGTGTTGGGGGGATGGTTAAGGATAACTAATTACTAAAAAATATCTTCTCTCTTGGGTGTCTTTGATTCCATTAGGTTGGAAACAGAGAACTGTTAGTACAAAGATTGGCAAACAGAAATGAAACACGTGGCATGAGCTCAGACGAGAGGACTGTTTGGAAGGGGAGGAAGCCAACAGCAGGGGAGCAAAGGGGTAGGGATGCACTATCAGAGGGACATGAGCAAGAGCAGAGTGTGGTGACATGTGAAAATGTCACAATGAAGTCATTAGTTTCTCTGTGAACTTAAGGATAGTAGAAATAAATTTAAAAATGCACGAATGAATACTATCGGTGGAGATTTTTTCAGTTTGTACCTATTTAAATAAATATGCTCAAATCAGTAAATAACCAAGAGAAACTGAATAATAATGATAATAATAATTGAAGACCTATGTCCTGTTGTGCATCATGTGCATCTAATAAAGCCTTGCTGGGGTGGTTTTATTGCCCCTGCCCCAATAGCATGACCTAGCTGCAGGGCCATATTGGACCAAGGAAGAAATCCTCAGAATTCACAGATTCTGTGTTCCTCACAAATGAAATCTTACTCCAAGAGTGTGACTAAGAATTATGTACCCCAAATCTAAGGAATTAACACACCCTGCATGGCATTCTGCGGCAAGCAATTGATGCACTTTTGAATCTTAAGATGAGTCCACCAAGAACACTGTGCTCTTTCCTTCCAAAGTACAGGTCATTTGGAAGTTCGTGAACTCTTTTTAGTCCTCAATTATTGTAGTCTTTTCCAAAATTAATTTCTTGAGGTGCCCCCTGGTGGCACCAGAGTCAAATAGGACTCGACAATAATCACACTGCAAACTAGCCATTGGACCTGAAAAACTCTTTTATTTTCTTTTTGAGGCAGTGTTTCACTGTCTTGTGTAGCTCTGGCTGTTCTGGAACTCTGAGGATGAGGCTGTTCTTGAACTCAGAGAGATCTATATGCCTTTGTCTCCTGAGTGTTGGGATTGAAGTTGCATGCCACCACCTCCCAGAACACCCCACACCCCTTTTTGAGACAGGGTCTCTCTACACAGCCTAGGATGGCCTTGAACTCAGAGATCCACCTACCTCTGCCTCCTGAGTGCTGGAATTAAGGGCATGCACCACCACACCTGACTTTAAAAAAAAAATTATAGCTTATAGTCATGTTACTAATAGTCTGCAAGGAAAAGTATCATTACATCTTGGACTTTTATTGCAATTAAAATGTATAAAATGAAATGTATAAAATGAAAGTGCCAATTGTAAGATACCTCATAATTGTTATTCCTTTCAAGGCTTACATAAAGTAGATAATAATATCTCCATCTCAGGAAGGGACAAAGTAGAAAATGAAAAAATGGTTCTGTGGGGATAAGAGAACAGCCCTGCTTGTCTCCAAAGCCTAGTTCTTAAACAATTCTTTAGGAAACTCTACCTCTGGGGGTCCCATAGCTCCTCCCTTGTCTTCCTAGATTGGCTGGAGGTGTCTGGTTTCTAGGAGGACCTAAGACATTGGGTTTTGATTGGAGAAGCGGCTGAACCACGGCTACTAGTTCAGATTGTCTGTGATAGTCTCTTGTATCAGTTCCTAAATGCCCGAGTTCTTACTTACCAGCTGACTGAAACAATGGAAAATGGATAGTCACCAAGTCTTGTGAAATTAACAAACCAAAGGTGAGATGCACACATTCTCTAGAGTGCCAGATTACTTTGACAAAGTGTTTACTTTATATCACTATTATAATAAATGGAGTTTGCCAATTTTTTGCCTAACTCCTTCAGTGTCCTAGAAAATCACTATCTGGATAAATTGAGTAGATCTTAAACACATGGAAAGCAATGTCAAATCACCTGCATCCAATCCTTTGACCTTAATTTTCACCCATATGCTGGTAACAGTCATGCACCTTCAGGTGCTTATCTACTTGTCCATCTAATGGTTACCGCATAATTAGTATGTCTCAACTAAATTACAAATTTTCCCCTCCCCAAACATGTTACACCCACAGTATTTTCCAGACCAAGTAGTAGCAACTCCACCTTTACAGTTACTCAATGCTAAGGCTTTGAACATTCTTCTTTTGTTCATCCCTATTGCTCTAGTCCAAGTCATGGTCATCTTTGACCTGTCACTCTCTTAGCTTCCTTTATTTCCTCCTGTTTGTTGGATCAGATGCACACTGCTCCAGTGTCTTTTTACATGCTTCATCTTGTCTGGGCCTTGACTTTCCATATCTGAATGGCTCACTGCTTTTTTTTTTTTTCATACCTTTGCACACATGTTCTCTTTTCAGTGAGACTTGATCTCAACTCCCCTTTATTCCACTCAAGTATCTCCTTTTGGCCCTACCAGCTAGGTAACATTTCTCTTTGTAGAACTTATTTCTTCAAGTATGCTATCTAGTTTTCTTGACTGATTTATTCTCTGTCACCCCCTTAGGCATGTCAGCTACATAAGGTCAGGACAGGGCTTTTTGTCTGTGTTATTTAAGGATGTCTCGCCTGGGACAAATATAGCATCTGACATATAGTCAGATAGTCCGCAAATATTTGTTGAATAAATGGTTAGATGCATTACACCTGTCATGTGTACTGGCTCCTGCCTACAGTTCCTGCAATTGAGAAGTTGAGGATAACCTGGGCTATATAGACATTTTAGTTCTACATTAGTCTGGGCTACATAACAAAAAAACTGTCATAGATAAACAAATAAGCCAGGTTTATATTCCAGTGATTTATGTTGAGGATATGTGCACAAAAATTACTTGTGACATTTTGGATTATCCTAAAATAGGTTGCTTTTGTTTTTTTGGTTTTTTTCCAAAATGTCAATTCTTTCTGGCTTCTCTGCTGCCTTCTAGATGTCACAGAATGGCTATAAATAAAGGGACAAGGTTTTGGCATTTGATGTAATACATAAGAGTAGACTTAAAGAAGTAGCAACCAAGAAATACAAAACTACACATGAGTCACATTAATAACTATGCTGTTGTCATGAAAGCCACCACTTCCTGTTTGCCAGTGCTCTGTCCCCCTCTCTGTGACAGCAAAACACAGTCCAGTATCCACACCTTTGAGCTCGTGTGATGGGTAAAGGGTGACCCTCTCAGTCCCCGGTGTATTTGATATAATACTTGGACATATTTTCCTGGCTGGCAATTGTATGAGATATAAACTTGTGACTACCATCAAATGAACACTAAGGGGACTTTTTAGAGAAGTTTTTCATTCTTAAAATGCATCACCTCTCGAGATTCTAGATTGGTTAATCTGAGAAAGGTTTGGGAATACCACCCCTAACTCTGGTGCAAAGGCCCATGAACTATCTATCCAAGAGCAGAAATAAAACAAGGCTGATCTTATCCAGGTATCTATCTACAGGAAGAAGGTCTAAGGTCTTGGTTTTGTCAGGCAACCCTCCAAGAGCTTTGTGAGACCATCCACTTCCCTTACTGAATTATTTTCACACTTGGGGAAAGTGGACTTTGGATTGCTGGTCTGCTCTGTCTTGTGTTATGGCCATTTTGGCCTCTGACTGGTACAGTGATCCAGCCAGCTACCTTCATTAAATACAGTAGCATATTGCAGCCCCCAACACTGGCTGGCCAGGGGCTTTGTTGCTCTACTTCTTGGTTTCCTTTTCTGTTCCCTTAAAAACAACACCAAGACATACCAATCCCAGGTTGTCATCTTGTCTTCATGTTTCCTACCATCTGTCTATCAAGACAGACAGGAATTTCAGTTGGCATAATGCATGTTTTCTGTTTAAACAATACAGGCCAAATTTTAAAATAGACTGCTTTCCTCTACTTCTGACAAGTCTGGAGCTTTGCACAACACACACAACAGGGGTCACACAGGACTGCACCTGTGGCTGTATGAGGTGAAGAATGTAGAAAAACCTCATCCATAGTTTATGGAATGAATCTACAAGGGGTCAGACTTCTCTCTGGTGCTCTGAAGCTCACTGATACATAATCAATTCTGAACAGGAAGTGTGGCATTAGATTTAGCTTCTAAATTGAGTATTTAGAGTAAAAATGAAGACTATGAGTTACACACAGATCTTGATTTACACTTCTCATCAAAGTCTCTATCACCATTTTGTCTTAATAACGTCAACACTAATCTGTACTTTCATGATTGTTTGCAGACCCATCCACTTGTCATCTGTCTTCAGTATTATCGAGTACCTACTACATAGCTGCATAAGTTTTCAACAGGACATCTAGTAGTGTCACTTAAGTAGAAAACAGGTTTCAGTATTATCAAGTATCAAGTCTAGAAGCTAAAAAGTACCAGCCACAATATATTATTAATCTGGATAACTTGTAAGTCAAGAAAGTTGGATTTATTTCCACCTATTTTCCATAGAAGACTGAATGATAGATATCATTTAGTTATCTCAGACCAAAATTGAGTGCCTGATGACTGACTTGGTATCTGCATTTGGAACTTAAATTTTTTCTGAGTCATTCATTCATTCCCTCATTAACAAATAGTTGAGTATCTATCTTCTGCCATATAGGGTTCAATGGGTTAGGTTTAAGATGTGAACAAGTCAGGCACACCAGTCTTGCTCAAAAAGTTTGTGCTTCAGTGAGGGAGTCAGGCACGTGGTATAGTGGAGCTAAACAAATCTGGGTAGTATAGGTCAGGTTCCTATGTGCTGTTTGGATGCAACTGAGAGATCCTTGAAGTAAGTGTAAGTTGTACAAGGTCATTGTTTTACAATATCCTTTGTTTTTAAATAGTACACTCCAAGATGACAAAACACAGCATAGTCATATGTAATTTGTAAGCAAGTAACATAGTCATTAGTTTTCATTATTGAATGTGTATTTTATGTAAGTCTATGTGTTATACTTTTTTTTAAAGATTTATTGTATTTTCAATTATGTATCTAAGTATATAAGTGTAGGTGTCTGCAAAAACTAGAGGCATTGGATCTCCCTGGACCTGTAGTTGCAGATAGGTGTGAGCTGTCTGACACAGGGGTATTAGAATCAAACTTGGGTCTTGGCAAGAGTAGAATACATTCTTAACTATGGATCTGTGTCTCCAACTGTATGTGCTTTACTGGTATAAGGTGTGTTTGGATTAACACTATAAAAAATATATAATATATATATTAACATAATATATAACTACATTGCTCTGTGACCTCATAGTGGCCACAGCATCAGGAGGTGCTTCAGCTCCATTGTAACCTCATGAGACTGCAGTTGTATCTATCATTGATCAAAATATTGTTATGTGATGAAGCACTCCATATTAATAACATCATTGTTCATAATAATACAGAGATGAAAATGAGATAAAAATGTAGTATATACTTTTAAAAGAGGCAGTTTGAACACGTATTGAAACATGGAAGAAATTTGAAGACACTATACTACATTAAATAAGCTAAACATAAAAGAATGAATGTTATATATTTACCTTCATAGGAGATACCTACAGTAACCAAAATCAGAGAGATATAATGAGAAATGTAGGTTGCCAGGGGCTGAGGAATGGGAGACTTGGGAACAGTTTCATTTTGGGAAGACAGGAAATGTCCTGGAGATGAACAGTGTGACAGTTGTACAACAATGTGCATGCCTTTAATAGCACTGAAATAAACACTTAAAATAGGCAAAATGGTAAATTTTGTTAGGTGTATGATTACATAATTTTTAAAATGAAACAAAAAGTAGAAGTTGTAAGGAAAATAAGCCAGAAAATTTTGTTTAGTCTGAATCCTTCAAAAACTGTGTTCCCAATTAGTCCTGTGACGATAAAGAAGTGAGATACATTTCCTACCTGACAACAGTTTTAGAAAGATGTCTAGAAACCACGAGGGCAGAGACTCTACTCATAGAAAAACTTGTAGCACTTCAGTTGAGAAGACTCTAGTCACTGCCAACTCTGAAAACACAACTCTTCCTTCCTTCATCCGCTAGTGCCTTGTGGCGTGGCATGGTCACACAGCCATGCTGCAGAGCACCTGTGGATCTTGGCAAGGTTGCAGAACCTTGAGGAGATGCTGCCTAGGTGGATAAAGTCGGTCACAGAGGTTAGAAGTTAACAGCCCAGCTCCACATTCTGTCAGACCCCCCAATTCTCGATCTCCTGAGATGTGAGGAAACTGGCGACTCCTTCCGGCCATGATGTAATGATCTTCCGGTCACGTGCCAAAGTAAACGCCTCTTCCCTTAAATTGCTTCTTGGTAGATATTTGGTCACACAACTAACTAACACATCAGTGAAGTCTCCAGAGCTTTGTTTCTCCCTTTCCCTGGAAGGCAAATCCTCTCGCAAGCCTGGCATCTCCAACCAGGAAGGCAAATGAGAACCTGGAACACAGGGCTGAAAGGGGATTTTCTTCATAGCCAAGCCAAGCAATTCAAACTCTCAGGCCAGATGTTTCTCTATATGATCCTGGCAGCCATGTCCTGGGGAAGAGCCAGAATTTGGCCTAATTTCTACGCTGAAAAGCTTGATGGAATGCTGGGGTAGTGCCATCCTATAATAAAAGAGGTGGTCCTTCTGATCAGCACGCCGTTTCCATTTGTTTTGGGAGTCTCTCCAAGGGTGGGTGGGCTTGAGTCTAAGCGGGTGTGTTCATCCAATCCATGCCAGGGCCTGGGTGGAGGAGGGAAACGAGCAAAGAACGTCCTGCATGATGGGAGCTGGTGCCAGATGGAGCTGAAGACTGGACACTGCAGCACGTCCCCCCCACCCCCCATGTGTGGCCACCAGGGGATTGCCTGGCTGGGCACACTGCTTCACATCTCTCAACTAAATCAAAGGTGCATAATTGAAGATGCAAATCAAGAAACATGACGTGGTTCTAGCGGCTCCCCAGAGGATTTAAAGTCTGTAATCCAGGGAGGAGATTTTAATGAGACCTGAGTTTGCCTTCTCATATGTGAGAGGCTCACACTCCAGCTGTGCTCAAGGATGCAGAAAAGGGATTTTTTTTTTTCTTTTTTCATGATGTGGGAAGTCCTTGTTGATTTGTTACTGCTTCTCATTTCTCTTGGCTCACTTTTGCTTTCTTACCAAAGAGATAACTTCGTTTTGAAGCTTGGGCCATTTCTGACCTAGTGATTGAGGTATTAGGACAAACAAGCAAAGAAGGTGCTAGACAAAATAATTAACCTGATACATTTTCTAAAAACAAATCTAAACATTTCTAAATATCTAACCATAAAAGCAATACACATTGAAAATAAAATTCAAACAAAAAATAAGGACAGAAATGAGAAGGGATGAGAAGCAGAAGCAAGAATTGAGAAGTTTTCCTGTGTCCACCCTTCATAGTTCTAAAACATTCTGTGATAAAGGAGTAATGTTTCCTTGCTTCCAATAGTTATGAAACAATATTTTCTTTTTTTATTTATTATGAATAATGTCACATTTTCTATCCGTATATGTCCTTGTTCAAGCTCCCTTCCCCCTCCCATCCCCTCCAGTCACTCTCTCTTCTCCACATCTCCCCATCTCCTCCCCAGCAAGGGCGGGAGGTCACAAGGTCCCAATATGGCTTAGTTCAGCATCCACTCCTGGCAGATCCAGTTTTCTCCCCGCAACATCAAGACTGGGTCAGGTGTTCCTCTAGAGGGACTGGCATCCAAGGTGCCTGTCCAAGGTGTTTCAGATATCAAGCTGTTCAGTGGTTGTGGTTTGTAGCTTGGACATGCTTTGCTTTTTGCTTTTTTGTTTTGAGTTCACTTTCTGGGTTTGAGATACCTCGCTCAGGAGGATATTCTCTAAATCCATCCATTTGCCTGAGAATTTTAGGGTATCATTCTTCTTACTGCTGAGTAGTATTCCATTGTGTAGATGTACCACAGTTTGTTAATCCACTCTTCAGTTGAGGGCATCTAGGTTGTTTCCAGGTTCTTGCTATCACAAATAATGCTGTTATGAATATAGCTGAGCTAATGCTTTTGGGGGTGCGAATGTGCATATTATATGTCCAATAGTGGGCATTTCTGGGTCCTTGGGGAGATTGATTCCCAGTTTTCTGAGAAGCCTCCATATGGCATTCCAGAGTGGCTGAATGAACAAGTTGACACTCTCACCAACAATGGAGGAGTGTTCCCCTTGCTCCACAACCTCTCAAGCATAGGCTATCATTTGTGTCTTTTATCTTAGCCAATCTGACTGGTGGTATCTCAAAGTTGTTTTGATTTGCATCTCTCAGATGGCTAAATATGTTGAGCACTTTTTCAAGTGCCTTTCCGTCATTTGTAATTTTTCTGCTGAGAATTCCCTTTTTAGTTCTGAACTTCATTTTTTGATTGGGTTATTCAAGGTTTTGGGCTCTAGTTTCTTGAATTTTTTTATATATTTTAGAGATCATTCCTCTATCACTTGTAGAGTTGGTGAAAATCTCTTCCCATTCTGTAGGCTGTCATTTTGCCCTATTGACAAAGTCCTTGGCTTTACAGAAGCTTCTCAGTTTCAGGAGGTCACACTTATTGATTGTTGTTCTTAGTGTCCGTGTTATATTTAGGAAGTGGTCGCCTGTGCCAATTCGTAGAAGTGTATTTCCCACTTTCTTTTCTATCAAGTTTAAAGTGGCTGGGTTTATGTTGAGGTCTTTGATCCACTTGGATTTGAGTTTTGTGCAGGATGATAGGCTTGGATCTGTTTGTATTTTTCTACATACTAACATCCAGCTATGCCAACACCATTTGCTAAAGATACTATCTTTTTTCCATTGAATATTTTGGGTCTCTTTGTCAAAGATCAGGTGTTCATAGGCTTTTGAGTTAATGTCAGGATCTTCAATTTGATTCCATTGATCCATAAGTCTGTTTTTATGCCAGTACCAGGCTGTTTTTATTACTGTAGCTCTATAGTGTAATTTGAAGTTGGGGATGGATGCCTCCTGAGGTTCTTTCCTTGAGCAAAATTGTTTTGGCAATTCTGGCTTTCATGTTATTCCAAATGAAATTGGGCATTATTCTTTCAAGGTCTTTAAAAAAATTGTGTTGGGATTTTCATGGGAATTGCATTGAATCTGTAGATTGCTTTGGTAAGATTGTCATTTTTACTATTCAGGAACATGAGAGATCTTTCCATTTTCTGATATCCTCTTCAATTTCTTTCTTCCGTGATTTAAAGTTTTTATCAAATAGATTTGCTACTTCCTTGGTTATAATTTCTCCAAGGTATTTAATGCTATTTGCAGCTATTATAATAGGTGATGTTTCCCTTATTTCTTTTTCAGTCCTTTTATCTTTAGCATATATATAGTCTGGATTTCCTGGGGGGAGTCTGATTTTATGTCCCCCTTTTCATTTCTGATTTTGTTGATTTGGATACTCTCTATCTGCTTTTTGGTTAGTTTGAATAAGGGTTTATCTATCTTGTTGACTTTCTCAAAGAACCAACTCTTTGATTCATTGATTCTTTGTATTGTTCTTTTTGTTTCATTTGTATTGATTTCAGCTCTAAGTTTGATTATTTCCTGTGGTCTACACTTTCTAGGTGAGTTTGCTTCTAATTGTTCTAAGGTTTTCAGCTGTGCTATTAGTTCTTTAGCGTAGGATTTCTCTTGATTTTTCATATAGGCATCTAGTTCTATAAATTTTCTTCCTAAGACTGTTTTTTATTGTGTCCCCTAAGATTAAATATGTTGTGGATTCATTTTTGTTAAACTCTATGAAGTCTTTGATTTCTTTCTTAATTTCTTCCTTGACCCAGAGGTGGTTCAGCTGAGTGACATTTAGTTTCTATGAGTTGGTGGGCTTTCTGTGATTTTTTTGATGTTGTTGAACTCTAATTTTAGACTATGGTGGTCTGATACGATACAAAAGATTATCTTTATTTTTTGTATCTATTGATATTTGCTTTATCACCAATTATGTGGTCAGTTTTAGAGAAACTTCCATGATGATCTGAGAAATATGTATATTCCTTTGTGTTTGGGTGGAAGCTTCTGTAAATATCTATTAAATCCATTTGCATCATAACCTCTGTTAGACTCCTTATTTCTCTGTTGAGTCTCTGTCCAGTTGACCTATCAAAGGGTGAAAGTGGGGCATTGAATTCTCCCACTAAGAGTGTGACATTTGATGTGGGGTTTAAGTAGTGTTTCTTTTACAAATATATGTGCCCTTATATTAGTGGCATAAATACTCAGGATTGAGATCTCATCTTGATCAATTTTTTTCCTGAAATAAATAAATAATGTCAGTCTTGGTCTCTTTTGATTGATTTTAGTGTGAAGTCTACTTTGTAAGATATTAGGATGGCAACACCAGCTTGTTTCTTGGGGCCATTTAATTGAAAAATCTTTTCCCAATCCTTTATTCTGAGCCTGTGTCTGTCTTTGGGGTTGAGGTGTGTTTCTTGTATGCAGCAGAAGGATGGTTTCTGTTTTTGTATCCATCGTGTTAGTGCATATCTTTTTATAGGTGAATTGAGTCCATTGATATTAAGAGATATTAGTGACCACTGATTGTTATTTTCTGTTATTTTTGGTGGTAGCTTGTATGTATTTCCTTTCTATGAGCTTTTCTTCTGTGAGATTATAGAATGTCTGTGGTTTCATGGGTGTATCTGGGATCCTTAGGTTGGAGTTTTCCCTCTAATGCTTTCTGAAGGGCAGGATTTGTGGATAGGTATTGTTTAAGTTTGATTTTGTTGTGAAATATCTTGTTTACTCCATCTATGGTAATTGATATTTTTGCTGGGTATAGTAGTCTAAGTTGGCAGCAATGCTCTTTTAGTGTCTGTATAACTTCTGACCAGGACCTTCTTGCTTTTATTGTTTCTATTGAATAGTCAGGAGTTATTCTGATGGGTCTGCCTTCATACAGAAGTTGGTCCTTTTCTTTTGCAGCTCTTAAAATTTTTTACTTGTTCTTTATGGTTTGTGTCTTGATTATTATGTGGCAAGCTGACTTCTATTGGGTGTCTAATTTATTTAGTGTTCTATAAGCTTCTTGTAACTTTACAGGCATTTCATTCTTTAGGTTGGGAAAATTTTCTTCTATGATTTTATTAATACATTATCTGTGCCTTTGATCTGGAATTCTTCTCCTTCTTTTATTCTTAATATTCTCAGGTTAGGTCTTTTCATGGTGTCTCAAATTTCCTGAACATTTTGTGTTATGGCTTTTTTGGTTTTAGTGTTTACTTTGACTGGTGTATCTATTTCCACTATTGAGTCTTCCACTCCAGAGACTCCCTCTTCCATCTCTTGGATTCTGTTGGCTATGCTTGTATCTGTAGTTCCAGCTCTTTTCTTCAGATTTTCTATTTCCATGTTTGACTCACTTTGTGCCTTAATTTTTTTTTCGCTTCTATTTTAATTTTTAGTTCCTGGTATGGTTCTTTCATTTGTTGGTTTTCCTTTTCTTGGTTTTCTTTGTTTTCCTTCAAGGATTTGTTCATCTCTTCTGATTTTTTGTTTGTATTTTCTTCTATCTCTTTAAGGGATTTTTTTATATCCCCTTTTATGGCTTCTATAATGTTCCTAAAGGTGTTTTTGAGGTTGTTTCCTTCTGTTTTCTCTTCATTGCTCTGTTCAGGTCTTCATGTTGTAGAGCCACCAGTGTCTTCTGGTGTTGCCTTGTTGTTCTTTATACTGTTAGATGTATTCTTGCACTGGCATCTGCCCATTGCTTCAGTTGTTCACACTTAGTCAGCTCATAGTCAGTTGTAGTTAGAAGGCTTGTGTATCTCCTGTCTGCTCTGAACACTGGGTCTGTACTGTATTTGACTTTGCACTGGACACAGGTCTGAGTTTCAAAGGTGTTTGTCTGTCTATCTGTCTGTCAATGATGAAGCAGTTTACCCTGGAGGCAGGGCCAGGATGAAGGAGATTCCTTCTGCTAGAAATGGTTGAGGAAGGACCCTCCCAGTTTTAGACTAGGGCCAGTCAGCTATCCCGGAGTAGCATATCCTGACCCTGGGTGTGACCCCAGACCCCCAGAGGGGTTCTCTGTGAGGCAGCCCAGGAGCTGAAGTTTTTTTCACCTCTGAGTTTGCTCTGGACATGGTTCAGAGTCTGTCTCAAGAATTAGTATTTCATATTAGTTTTTAGAGGCTCCACATAATCTTTTTAAAGTGTTTTTTAAAAATTAATTAAGTGTATATGTTTATGCAAACAAAAATGCAAGATTCTTGCAAGGCCAGAGTGAACCTGGGATCCTCGGGAGCTGCAGGTATGGGCAGTTGTGACCTGGGATGTGGGTTTTGGGAACTGACCTAAGATTCTCTGCATGTGTGGTAAGTGTTGTTTTCTTTAGAGTAATTTCATTGGCCACTAGTTAATGTTTGTAAGCTTCTGGTACTTCCTGATGTAAAGCCTCCGCTTAAAAAAATACAACACAAAAAAGCTAACCTGAACACTTGTTTTCTAGATTTTATTTCTAGTCAACATTTGAACACACACACACACACCTCAGTGCTGGTGATGGAGCTACTGAGTGCTAAGCTATGCTTTCCCAACATACTCCCATATATAACTTTTGATGTTCCCATTACCAGTAGCACCTCCTGGAATTTCTGGTTTATGTGTGAAGGCAAACTGTCTTGTAGCCTAAAGTTTCTTGTCAGTCCCTGTGACCAAACCAATGGTGGAATGACTGAACAGCAATTGTTATCACACACAGAATACAGCACACCCTCCATAGAAGAGAGCTGCATGTTTATCAGGAATGTGGAGATGGATCTGATCTCATGTGCTCTCAGTGCGAATCCAGTTCCACATCATGGACAGGATTTATCAAGGAGCATGAATGTGCATCTGCAGGATTTCTGCAGAGCCAAAATAATACCCTGGTCTTTTGAGAATCAAAGATTTTTATATGTATCTCAGACTTCACCCCAATATCCTGAATGATGGGGAGTGAGTATAGTAAGTCACCCTTGCTTAGGTTCCAATTCTTCTCTTGGTGTATTTTTGTATAAGAATTAAATTTGGTGATATGCAGGTTTCATGTTGCTAGAGCTTCCAGTGATCTGTTGTGGCAGCAGTAGCTTTGTGTTGGTAAGCCATACTCCACTCCCAGGCAGGCAGGTCTAGTCTAGAACCTGAGCATTAGGCCCTGGCAATCTTGCTTTGGGCAGAGGGCATAACCCAGAAGAGGTGTGTAGCATTTCTGATGTTTATATTTCAGATATCTCCAGCACAGCACATTGTGTTAGGTCTCTGGGCATGTATAGAGCACTGGAGAAGATTTTGTGTTGAAGGCAAAATCACCTAAGCAGAAAGATAAGTTTTCCTCTCTACTGGGTTAACTTGGCTTAGACCACAAAGTTCATCTACTTGGCTTTGGTTTGTCAGACTTGAGGAGGAGGACAGTGATAATTCCCTGGGCGTTTACAACAGGGAATAGAAATGTTATGGTTCCCAAAGGCTGACAAGGGCTGGGGTACTCCACCTGGGAACTGGATTCGAACTGAGGGCACATGAGACCAGATCGATTCTGCTTAAATTCACTTAAATTAGGAATGAGCAAATTCCATCAAGAGTTGCAATGCGCATTAGGAGTTTGTGCCAGCAACCAGAGATGCATGTTTTTCTTTTCCTTTTTTTTTTTTTTTTCCTCACATGCAGGCTGGGCTCTGAGATGCCGTCCTGTGTCCCAGCCATCACCTGCTCTGGGAGAGATCTTCAACTGACATTTCCCCAGTGACCTGCCAACCTGCCAGCCCCCAGTGCAGAACTCCCGCAGGAAAAAAAAAAAAAAAAAAAAAAAAAAACCACTGCAAAAGGCCCTTTGAATGCAAACATGCCTCAACAGGCTAGCTTTACATATCCCTAAAGAAATGTTTTCTTTTCAGTCTGAATGTGCTCTTTTGAGTGGGTAGCTTTCCTAATCTCAGCTTCTTTTGTTTTCAAGCAAAGTTTATTTCTGAGTCTGAGGAGAGCAATCTTCAACGTGAGCAGAGTTTCTTTTTTAAAAAGCAAAGAGACATTTTCCATGTATATTTCAAAGTTCTTACAAGGGGCACTTTTTACTTCGAAATTCTACTTCTTGACTTCAAGTTCTTGATCTAAAGACCACCCAGCAGAGATGGTGCTACCTGCCTTTTTGATGTTGAGACAACCTTGGTTACAGAGAGACCAGGAGGTATGCTTTCTTAAATCTCTTTGGCCTGAGGTGACCTCACCTGAGCTTTTCAGAGAAGATGACTGCCTCCTAGAAGGAGAAATGCCAAGAACACAGAATCGCCCAGAGAACACACATAAAAAGCGCTTTATTGTGTGAGCTCACCTCCAAATGACAGTGACAGATGCTGTTAGGAAAGTTAACTGCTACAACCAGGCCAATTGTTTTATTGTTGCTTCAAGAAATAAATCAGAATTCTCCTCATGTGTATCTCCCTCTGGGTACAGCCATTTCCTGGCTGATCACTGAGGATCACACCAGAGGGGCAGTGGGGATGACTTTACTTGTGATAGGGGCTTGGGCACTGATTTGCTCTGCATAACCACCCATTGTGGCAAAGCCAGACCTAATTACCTGTATCAGAAAGAACTAAATTACTAAATAATTACCATGTGGTTGATTTCTTTACTGTAAAAAATAGTAAAGAAAAGAAAAGAGGAAGTAAGATAGGAAGGAAGGATGCTGGACAGTTTTATGTTCAATCTATAGTTATCTAAAAAGAGGGAACCTCATCTGAGCAAAGTGTCTCCATAAGATCCAGTTGTAATCCAATTAAGACTTCTTAATTAGTGACTGGTGGGGAGGGCCCAGCCTGTTGTGGGTATTGCTACTCCTGGGCTGGTGGTCGTGGATTCTAAAAGAAAGGTCTTAGAGAGATTAAAAATAAAAGAAACATACCTAAACATACTAAAGGCAATATATAACGAGCCGACAGCCAGCATCAAACTAAATAGAGAGAAACTTAAAATCCCTCTAAAATCAGCAACAAGACAAGGCTGACCTCTCTCTCCATACATATTCAATATAGTACTTGAAGTTCCAGCTAGAGCAATGAGACAACAAAAGGAGACCAAGGGGATACAAATTGGAAAGGAAGAAGCCAAACTTTTGCTACTTGCAGATGATATGAGAGTATACATAAGTGACTCCAAAAATTCTACCAGGGAATTCCTATAGCTAATAAACACTTTAAGCAATATGGCAGGATACAAGATACAATATCCCTCCTGTATACAAATGATAAATTGGCTGAAAAAGAAATCAGAGAAATATCACCCTTTACAATAGCCACAAGTAAGATAAAATATCTTGGGGTAACTCTAATCAAACCTGTATGACAAGAATTTTAAGTCATTAAACAAAAGAATTGAAGAAGATATCAGAAAATAGAAAGATCTTCTATTGTCTTGGATAGGTATAATCAAGATAGTAAAAATGGTAATCTTACCAAAAGCAATCTACAGATTCAATGCAATCCCCATAAAAAAATCCCATTACAATTCTTCACAGGCCACAAAAGAACAAAACAACTTCATATGGAAAAACAAACAAATAAACAAACAAACAAAAACCCAAGATCACCAAAACAATTCTGTGCATTAAAGGAACTTCATCACCATCCTCAACCTCAAGGTCTAATATAGAGCTATAGTAACAAAAAATAGCTTGGTATTGGCATAAAAATAGACATGTGGATTAATGGAACTGAATTGAAGAGTCCATGTATCTATGAACACCTGATTTTTGATGAAGAAACCAAAAAATAGGCAATGGGAAAAAGAAAGCATCTTCAACAAATGGTGCTGGTATAACTGCATGGTGGCATGTACAAGAATGCAAATAGATCCATATCTCTCACCCTGCACAAAACTCAAGCCTAAGTTGATCAAAGACCTCAACATAAACCAAGCAACACTAAACCTGATACAAAAAGAAAGTGGGAATAGCCTTGAACTCACACAAGGCACAGAAGACTACTTCCTAAATATAACACCAGTTACAAAGACACACTGAGAACAATAATCAATAAATGGAACCTCCTGAAACTGAGTAGCTTCTGTAAGACAAATGACATGGTCAATAAAACAGAACAACAGCCAACAAAATGGGAAAAAGATCTTTATCAACCCTACATCCAACAGAGGGCTTTGATTTCTAAAATAGTTAAAGAACTCAAGAAATTAGACATCAAAATACTCATAATCCAATTAAAAAAATAGAGTACACAGAGAATTCCCAACAGAAGAATCTCAACTGGCTGAAAGACATTTAAAGAACTGCTCAACATCCTTAGCATCAGGGAAATGAAAATCAGCTCCTGCCTCCAGGTTCCTGCTCTCCTTAAGTTCCCATCCTGACTTCCTTTGATGATGGACACAGACATGAACTGTAAGGCAGACAAACCCTGTCCTCCCTAAATTGCTTTTTGGACATTGTGTTTTGTCACAACAATAGAAATCCAAATTAAGACAGGAAGGCTTTACAGAGTAAATGTTTTTGGGGAAAATACACAATAGATTTCCCCCCATTATTTTAATAGGCAAGGAGAAGATTGGTTTCTACCAAGGAAAGTCTCTCAAATTTAGTGGAAGTGAAAAATTAAACACTGGTCTAAGTATGATACTCTGCCTGTCCCAAGAAAGAGCCTGCTAACTCCATATAGGCTCCATGTGAATTTGTTTAAACACTTAAGATTGGTCTCTTGTGAAGGAAGTGGCTTCATCAAAGGCATCTGGGAGCAGAAAGCTACCTCATATGTGATTCTTGAAAAACCTTTTCACTTCCCATCCAATTCCTTTCCTTACCCCTTATGTATATGCCAACTTGCTTTGCAAACAGGGAATGGCTTCCTTCTCAATTACCCTACTTGGGGTGAAGGGTCAGGGAGAGGGGATAAGAGAAGGCATCAGAGTCGATCTCAAGGAAAGAGAAAGGGGATCTTTTCCAGCTAGTACCATCAGTGGAAGCCATAGTTTTTAAAGAATAAAACAAAATCAACTAAAGTATTTCAGAGAACTGAAGGGAACATGTCTGAGGGTAAAATCTGCCCACAAGATTTCTGTGAAAGACGAGGAAAAAGCGCACCATCACCACAAGGGGTGCATAGGACAGATTGGAACAGCCTGGAGTCTGGACCCCTCGGTGATGAGGGGAGCCATAAATCCCCATGTGCTTGCAGAAGCCAAAGTGGCATGTCACTCAATCATAGAGTATCAGTGGTGTGAGTCCACAGGTTCCTAAATGGGTACAGCCTTTTTACCTTCATCAGGTCGTCAGTGAGACTTTTATTCCACTCCACAAGCTTCAGTTACCGTGCCAAGGACTGGTGGGACCACACGTTAAATAAGAATCACAGTGGTAGGAGGCAATGCCTTGACCCGAGAGCCTCTTCCATCCTTGTCAAGGGGAGTGCTAACCTCCTCTCCTTTCATACAACGCCACACTTTCTTTTGTTTAATTAAAAAGGAAGGTTTTAATTTTAATACAGTAAATTATATTTTGCAGAATAGTTATTAAGTAAGAATTATAGTTATAATATTTAGTTTATTTGAATTAACAAAATTAAAGAAAATATTTTATTATTTATTTTATTTTTTGAGTTTAAAGTTTTATATTTAATATATTTTTTTAAAATAATTAAAAAAATTATATTTATAATAATTAAATTTTATTTATATTAAAGACTATAGAAGTATATAATATTATTTAAATAAACAGGAAGCTTAAGTAACTTAAAATTTAGAAACGACAGAGATGACATTTGTTTGTCTGGACAGTTATTTAAAGTTTTTTTGTAATGTTGGGGCATTTATTTTTAGCCTATAGGCTTAGAGTCCTTGGCATATTTATTAGTGATGTAGGAAATTTGATATAGTTTGTTGGTTTTTTTTGGTGTGTGTTTTGAAGGATGTTTGGCAATTTTTTGATAAAGCAGGAATTTGAAGAACTATTTTGGCTTGTCTGCATGGAGGTTGAATTATGAGATCTATAATCTTGGAAAAATGCTTCCACAGAATCTTCATGAGATGAAATGAAGAGAAATACAATGCACTGTGTGGAAGGAAGAGATGCTGGTCACCGTGAAGATTTGTCAGATGGATAAATTAAGGTATCGACTATGGTATTTTTATAATATGGTTGGAGAATGAGCAGTAGTTGGAGAAGGAAGGCGGAGAGAGAGGAAGAGAAGAAGAGAGAGAGAGAGCAAGGGAGAAAGAGAGAGTAAGAGTGGGGGGATGGAGGAGGTGGGTTTCCATCATCACTATTTTTCATTCTTGCCAAAATTATTTGGCAGATCCTTAGAGGTTTTAGAAGTTGGTCCCTGAAAACCAACTGTGTCTAGACATGGTTAAAAGCTTTTCTTTAATTACAGCCACCAAGATGTTCCTCTTCTCTTTCATCTGTGCCTTTGAGGAGCTCACCATTGCCCTTGCCATCATCTCCTGAAACGTTATACATGCTGCTTCCCCATTCAGTTTGTGCATCCAAACAGAAGCCTTGAGTATTTCCCCTTGCTTAGGTTGGCACAGCAAACCAGGGGGTGTGACTTTGCTGCTCTCATGCTTTATTTGTTCTCTTGAGCACGCAGCACATTAATGTCCTGCTTGGTGCCAGATATGTCCTTCATGACAGCGTTCACTTCCTTGAGGGGGTTGCACCTCTGATCCTCTCTCTCAAAGGATGTGAACCAAAAATCATACTCTCTCTTCATAATATTGTCTTACTTCTCCTTACTCCAGTGCAGACTGCTAAATAGCACATCTAGGTGATTTGAAACAGTCATGGAAAGTCAGTTAGTCTCCACAAATTTTCACTGGGTCACAAAGTGCTTTGTATAGCTACAGTAACAATCCAGTGATATTCACTGACTCTCAGAGGCCACACAGCAAGTTGGAGAAGAGCCAGCTCATGAATCATCGTTCTGTCTCTGGATATTAGGATATATTTGCATAAAAGTAACTTAAGAATTAATGTGAAATAGGCTTGTACAAATAAAAGAAAGATATAGAAACATGTAGACTAATACAGCAGTTAGAAAAGTTTAGTCAAATTATCTAATCAGAGAAAGGAAGACTTCCAGGCTTCATTAGCTCTCATTATTGGGTGGTTATTCATCCTGTATGGAATATCTAGGCTTAGTTTTAGCTTGCTCCTTTTCCCTCCCTGCTTTCAGATTTCTGTTTATATTACTGTTTTAAACTATAATATAGACAAGAGTACTGTCCTTCTAATTAGTTTATCTTTATTCAGTGGAAATTATTCAAAAATATAAATAGTCAAAGATGTATTATAAGTTGCCTTTTCAAAAGCCAGGCTAGGAGAGAGGTGGGGTAGGGGAGCAAGAAATGCCAGCATCCAGGTCACCTCTCACAGAAGTGAAGTGCTCTTTCCATCTGCTGATAACACAACAGACCTGTCACCCTGTCACAGGAATAATAATCACACCAATGACAATTTATATTAGAGTGTGGCTCTTCGATATTATTTTCTTCTTGTGTCTCTGAGGGAGTAGAAGATGAGATAGTTATAGTTTTCTAGTGACAGTTTTAGAAAAGAAATTTACTAAGAGGCTAAAGTGTATAAATTTAAGAGATATCAAAAATAGTTTTCAGTTAGCAATACAAGTTATATAGAAAGAAATTAGGTATAATCCTTTGGACTCACTAAAATACGATAAATAATAGAATATTTTATTTGAATTTGTCAATTGTCCCTGGACTGAACATTACTGATGTAATTATTGTTTGTATATATTGTGTAAAGTTATTGTACCTATTCTATTTAGTTTTTCTTATACTAGTTACAACCTTCTTTTTTAATTTTTGACACAAAAGGGGATAGATATGTGGTAGTATACTCAATAAAAATAGCCCAAAACAGGTTAGCTGTTTCATACTAATCATTCTGCCCAGTTCTCAGTCATCCTGAAGTACTTTGCTAATTCCACTTGTGAATGAATCTATGCTCAGTCACAAGTCACTCAGGAGACAGGTTTCCAAATGCTTCCTCCTGTAGACTTTACCCCAGCCCCAGGGGGAACTCTGGGCCCAGTAAAGACAGGTGCTATGAGAGTTGCCCAAAGTCACATAAATATCATGGATTTGAAATGATGTGTATAACACCAGAATCATGGAGTATTCTGAAAGTTCCTATTCCCTTGGACATTGTGGATTAATATGAATTTAAATATATAAACTACCCTCAATTTAAGTATAATATGGATGCTATAGTTTGTACTTTGAGTGAACTTGCAGGCCTAGGCTCCAATTTGCTTCTTTGGCTATCTATGTCTATAAAGCATTTAAGAAATGACACCAAGGTGGAGAAAATTATGTCACTGGAAGAGTGACTGCTTCCTCCTTTTTCATTTCTCAGTATCCCCAAGTTTGTTACCCCAAACAACAAACTAAGAATAGTCACTGGCTTTCACCTTTGAAACCATAAGTCAAAATGAATTTTTTTCTTCATTCTTAAAAAAGTGCTTCATCTGAAAGGTAACACAGCCCCTGCCAAGCTTTGAATCAGGAACTGGGTTATAGTTCAACCCCAGCTCTTTTCCTTAGCAGCTGGGTAATCTTGAACATTGGTATATCTAATCTTTCAGTTAAAAAAATTTGTCTGTGGAATGGTATGTCATAGTTGTCTCTGACTTGTTATGGGGATTAGTTCAGACAGTATTTATAAAGAACTTACATCTGTGTCTGGTCCTCAGTAAGCCCTTAGTAACTATTGGTACTATTCTAAGTCTATAGAACAAAATAGACTGTAATAATGCACCATTGTCTTGAGTTAATCTAACATACTTATTCAGACAGTTTAGCAAAGATAAACTCATTACCTAATTATACAGACCCTGGTGTTTCTAAGACACATGAGGTCACAAATACTGTATAAATATCATGTCAAAGATGAACACTGTCATTTAGTAAGACATGTCACCTAAAGCATACTTACACTCCCAAATGACATATGAAAAATGAATATGCTGATTCCATTGTGAACTTAGTTATTATTACAGTGGCCCAGATGTGGATGTTTTTTTCTAGAATGACTTAGGAAATATCACAATCATTTTTTTTATTCATCCAGTCATTCTCTCTTTTGTTTAACAAATATTTATTGAGTGATGCCCTGCTGAGCCTAGATGCTGCCAAAGATAATGGTATTGGCCTCCACTGCTGAAGGATAGACTAGAAAAAACACTGAGCTGTTGGATTGAATGAGACATTCTTTCTGAGTCTCTAAGTCTCAGAAGTTCAGAGCAATGGCTGCCTTTGCAAAGGACTCAGGTTAGACTTCTAGTACTCAAAAGCACACCAACTCACAACCATCTGTAACTCCAGTCTTGGGGGAATTGAACCTCTTCTGTCCTCCATGGACATCAGGATACAGGTGCTGCACAGACATATGCACAGGGAAAACACCAGTATACATACTATGCACACACACATGTATATATACAACACATGAGTAAACTTTAAAAATAAAAGAAAATTCTTGTTGCATGACTTTGAATATTGGTGGTAGAGGAGGGGATAGTTGAAGTAGACTTTCATGTTGGCAGCAGGATTCCTGTTTGACTAACAGTGTTGTTCACATAGGAATAATACACACTGGACCACATTCAGAAGACCAGAGAAAGCAAACACCACACCCTTTAACACAGACACAGTAGCCTCCAAAGATAAAATTTATCTGCAGACAGGAACCAGCCAGGAACATTCACTTACTCAGAGATAAGGCCATGGCTCTGGGGTAGGGCTACCTTTCACTGAGATTTCTCCTCCAACCCAGCCTTTTATAGAAATTGAGTCCTGGGGAGGTCAGCCATAATTTATAAACAGAAACAATTATGGGGTGGGGGTAGAAAAGCTAATCCAAGAAGAGTGACTTTCATATGTATCATCCAAGAGATATTGCTTGCAGACAAAGTTAATTGTGATTAAAAAATTCTATATTAATTCTCAACACATATACACTTTTGCTGGATTCAGATCTCCAACAGCTCAGGTAGTAATCTAGTGTCCCACAAGAACACCAACAACCACAGCTCCTTCACAGAAAGGAGAGACTGTTTATGTGGAAGGCTGCTACCAAGGCCAGTGCAGACCTTCACACACAGCTTTGTGAGCTGCAGACATCATTCTACACATATCTGAATGAGGAGAAAGGATAGAATGGGCTATGAGGGTCCTGGTCATCTTGCTTTTTAAATAAGAACTTTGTGAGGACCAACTGAGATATAGGGAGGCTGCTATCCTTGTTTGTGCAGATTTGGGTGGCTCTGTGGCCAGAGGGACTACTTCTACTTACTGGAAGAAAATAGACTGGACCAGTATCCCAGCCTTATGAAATTAGACACTTCTGCTCCTTGCCTTATTAAATGCTTATTCTTTGTGGTCTAAATGGCCATGTTAAAAAAAACAATAAAACAGGGTATGCTGAGGCTGCTATGTTCTAAGAGGGTGCAGGCCACAGGAAGAGGCTCTGGAGAGTGAGACTCCAACACACAGAATGAAATGTCACTAAACATCAAAGTACATACATGCCAACAAGGAAACTGTGTAGGGGATCACTTAGCTTCAGCTACCTCAGTGGTCCATGTGGAGCTAGGAGCCTGTGACTAGCCAAGCCCTTCCAGAATTCCTTACCGACACAGGGCTGAACCAAATGACAGGGCTGTTTTGAAGATTTAGTGTTCTGGGATAGCTTGTTACACAGTAAAAGACAACTGGAGGCAGAGTTCTGAAGGAAAAGTACAAGCACCAATGATTTTGTGGACAAGTGCCAGAGAGCAGATGCTAACATAGTTTTTTGCTATTTGTTTTCACTCTGCTGTGTGTGACCCTGGAAAATTCAGATTTCCCAATGACAACAACAGCAATGACAACAACAGAAAGAAGTGGCTAGTCCTGTGTCTCCCCACCCCAGCCTCCTGGGTGTCCCTTTCCACTGTTACTCCCAGCAGCACATGTGTTCAGTGTTTAAGCAGATCTATCCTTGAACTGTTCCCACCTCTCACTGGGATACAATTTATTCGCTTCCATAAAGATGGTAAAACACATTTGCTCTTGGTTCTTCCTCTCCACTGCCAGGCAGATATATTTTGGAGACGGAATCTGCCTTCCTGTAGCTGGAAATGCCAGCGGGTCTCAGATCAAATTCTTTCCCACACAGAGCTAATTTCTTCATCCATCTTTCCAAACTCTGCTAGTGGTCATCAGCCCCAGGGCCTCTTGAATTGCCAAGTCATTCTTTTCTGAAATAGATTTTTAAAAATATGCCTATCTCATTTCTCAATTCCTATCTGGACTTCTGCAATAGCTTATAATTGGTTGTCCCGCCTCATTCCATCTCCCCCAACTATGATCTAAGCTAGTGTTTGCCTTACTTTTCAGTGGGTTTTAAAAATCAACTAAAGATGGAAGAATAGATCAGAATAAAATAGAATAGTAAATATCAGTATCTTGCAGACTGAAAAGATTATGTTTTATATCATTTTATTTTCATTAAACTATATATTCTTAAATATGCTTGTACCAGGTTCTCCTTGAAAATATGTTTCCTGCAGTGGGTTTGAATGAAGAAAAGTGATAGTCAAACTGGTAAACTGGTGGTTCAGTTCTGGTCACATGACTGCCTGTTCAAACATCTCTGATGGCTGGGCTGCCCACTGCCACTTGCAGGAAGTGAAATGTCTATTATCAGCCTGGGTTCTCAGGCCTTCCTTCATCCAAATCTCTTTTCCAGCTTATCTCTTACCTCTTCTCTACAAGCTCCTACCAATGCCAAGCAGGGCGTTCTCTGTTTTCTGAATCAAGCTATGCTTCCTGCTCATTGGGATCTGACTTAATGTGTTTCCATTATTTGCTGTTGCTTACCCACAAATCCATATCTCAGTGCTGAAGAGGTAGTGTGGCATAGTGGACAGGGTCATGCAGTCATGCTCCCCAGAGTTGGACTTAAGGTTCTACTATTTATTGACTTTTTAAAAAGACTGTAGGATCTAGGGATAGAATTTCCTTGTCCCTAAGAAGGTGACCCTTGCAAGGCTGACATAGAGATCACCCAAAGTCATGCTTACAGTTCATTTTGAATAATATGTGGCACTCAGGAAGGTCTTACATATTTTATTCATGCTCTCTTGTTAGCATTTTCAAAATAATACTGTGTGGTAATATTTATGTTCATAACTATATAGCTACAATTTATATTGCTCTAAGCAAAAACAATTGCAGTATAATAGCAGGTATCCTGAAGATACTCAGCTCCTTTTAAATTTTGAGTTTCATTTTAATTTTTTATTAATGTGTTGTAATTCTTGTGTTGTCTAGCCTTTTGGAGGACTTTCTAAATTTAGATTAGGGATTATTTCTAATGCTATCTGGTATTTTTCATGATATTTAGAAAAATAAACTTTATAAAATGTAAATGATACCCAGCAGGAAGTTTTGCCTCTATGGGTCCTGCCTACACCCGTTATGGTGAGTCTCCACCCTTTATTTTGACTTGATTCTGACCTCACAGGATGGATGCACATCTGTCACTTCAGGAAGGAAGGCATAAGACTCTCTTCATAGACTGGGCAGTCCTATTTGCCCAAGAGGAAGCCAAGGAGATTGGGTCCCTAAATTCTGTATGACACTTGGGGAAAGCCAGCATCAAAATTGGAAGGACAGATGTGAAACTCCTTATTTCAGGTAGAAAGGAGGAGCCTTCAAATCTTGAAAAGTTGGAGTGAGTCAAACCCACTGAAGATCAAATGTGTAAATCCTAGGACCGCACTTACTCACTGCTTGCAGGGAATGCTCTTTCTTCCTAATCCATTATGCTAATACATATGCCACATTTTATGAGGCCAAGGTGAAAACTAATCAGTCTCTATTGTAACTAAGCCTGTTTAGCTGACACATGACACCTAAACGGATTTCTGGCTCAGCAAATCAAGTCTGATGGTATCTGCCGGGAGGTGATGAATAGTGAGGTAATCACAAAGGATTGTCTTGCTAAGGAGGTGGCAAAGCACGCTTTGGATCTGCAGTTTTAACCCTTTCACACTGGACATCTAGCACTGCAGATTCAGCTGTGATTGGGCTGCTGGAAAGCCGACTCACATCTGGGCTGAGTCCACGGCTTTGTTTCACTGAATTCTGCAGTGCAGAGAGACATGTGCAAGCCTGAAAACCTCTCTCTCCTGAAGAACCTGCAGCATTCCAGCTGGGGCTTTACATTTCTGTGGCCCTGGAAGAGCAAACTGGAAATCGCTTTTGTTTAGAGACTTTACTACTTTGGGGCTTCAGCCTGTCAATGGCAGAGGAGAGGCCCAGGTCAAAGCCTGAAAATCGAGATGGGGTGGTGCAAGTAGTGAGCTCCAGTTTGAGAAAGAGTGAGCCAGAGAGAGATGAACCTCTCATCAGTGTCACTGGACTGTGGTGGACAGCAACTGGTTCAACTTACAGCTTTAAAATAACAAACAAAAAGCCAGTTCACAAAATTGACAATGACTTGGGCTTGACTCCTAATTAAATTATATTTAATTATTAAAGTTTGTTTTAATGGATTTAATCACGCTTCCCCCACCACAGTGGATCTGCATGGCTTTCTTATTCTGACCTTACTGCCTCTTTCCCACTGCTCCCTAAGAAACTGAGCCACAGTCATAATCTTTCCAGGCTAGGGCAAACTGCTACAGATTACTTTCAGTTGAGTAGAAGATCTGGGTGCAAATATGTTGTTACTAAGATGAGGTTAACTGCTTCAAACCTTAGCATTCAGCTATTAAGTGAGATAGCAATAGATACTCTGGGTTATTAAGAATATGAAATAGTGCATGAATCAAGGTGGTGTGCCTCTCACAGAATACCTATGAAGGGCACTACTTTAGTCATTACTCCAAGGTGAGAAGATCCCAGAAACTACATTGCTGTTATATTTCCTTCACAAAGCATTGTGGTGTAGGCTGGGGCAATGGTACTTGCTTTTGTTGCTTCTGAACGAGAAAGGAATGCAGATGGTGCTCTATTGCTGAGGAAGCTAAGAGAAAGCATACTTCTTGGATAATGGGGCTCTCTCTAGACTAGGCTCTTCTCTCTTTGTCTCTGTCTATGTCTCTCTGTGTCTCTGTTTCTGTCTCTGTCTCTCTCTCAGATCACTTTAGCTTAGTCGTCTTCTGAGTTCATTCCCAGCAGGGGCAATTGTTTTCTCTCTCTGAGAATGACTAGGGTGGGCTTGTTTTATTTATTTATTTAATATTCTCATAGTCTTTCTTCTGAAGAAGTCCTCAGTAGTTTCTCAAAAATTTCTGCTTTAAGGATCTTATTCATTTTGAAGTTGCTTTCTCTCCATAATTTGGAAAATTTTCATCAACTAACATTTGATAAAAGTTCTTAAGTTCCAGTGTTTATGAAACAGAACTAAACTCCTAAAAATCTCAAGAAGGAAGAATTCTCTACATTTTTTTGTTTGTTTATATATTTTCTGAATTCCTACCAAGGAAGGTAACTTAGCTTTGTCTCGTCCATGTTTATACTTTTCTCCTAATAGCATGTTAGAATGCTTCAACTTTCCTTAGTTCCTTACAATTATTTTTTAAAATATACACATTTGTATTTTTCTACAAGAAAAGATTTGATGACAAGAAAACAATGACAAGTCTCAGAATATGAAAGACCTTTATGATGCTAACATTTCTTTAGTTAAGAGTTCTTACTCTTTATACTTCTCCAGGGAGAACATTATTTTCTTCTTTTTAGAAACTATTATAAAGCTCTGCATGGAAAAGAAAACTAACTTGTCATATCAAATCACAGACCTTAGTATCCTTGAAGGCAGCGACCACACATCTTTAGAGAATCTTCTAGACTCTATCTTCAACACAGTCAGTGGGCTCCAGTCTGGACAGAGCTCATTCTAAACCTGGGGCCTGATGAAGTTCCCCTCTTGGTTTATATGTAAGTTAGAAATCATTATGCTATATGCGCAGCATTTGTTGTTGATTATTCGTGATTTCTCATGATTTCCATAAAACGTTAGGCATCAGACTCTTGGTGAGGCATATAATCCTTCAATATAACTGTTTCTATGAGGAAATCAGATGTGATTTATGTCTCATACTTAAGTTATCTTTACTGGGAACACTGTAGCTTTGGTGGTTGCCTGTGTTTCATTTTGCCATATGTAATTAGAGTTATGCACATGTCATTCTTAAAAATGTGTTGGCCACATTCTATTTCTCCTGTGGCCATCTTTATTTTCTGTCTGTCTGTTTTGTCTTACTCTTACATGGATGTCCACCTTATGTTTCATTGCAAGGCTAGTCCACCTATCTTTCTTATCAGGTAAACCTAAACACAAAGCCTCTATCTGGGGAAACAAAGCTTAGCTGCTGTGCAGACTCCCCAGTAACTAATAGATCAGCATTCCACTGTAATGAACAGTGGAGGAAGATGTAGGTTTCCAAGAGCCATTCAAGAAGTAGCTTAATTTTGTTATCTAACAGTTCATCTGGTCTTTGGCATGACTACTGCATTTAAATATTTAATGTGCCTTTAAAAATATTACCCAAGTCTCTTTATTTTCCAACCTGAGCATTATTCAAGTACTGCAAATGTCTTACAGAAATGCAAATATTACACAGGCAAACTACAAAATAAATCACTGATTTAATCTTCTTTTTACAATTGTCATTTTTGAATGAAAGCCAAGAACTGATGTTTTGATGGTGCTTATGAATGCGAAGCACACCTCCCTCCATTGTTACTGGAACAAAGATCACTTGCTTTGAAAGGCTTCAGATATGTAAACACAGCTGGCCCAATAGTTTGAGTGGCATTGAAGCACAGAGCTGGAGAAGATGGTTTAAGGGTGACATGAGGACTTCTGCTTTTTTGTAAAAGAATCCCAGAACCCAGTCTGTATCTATTCCTAACTGTGATGACAAACTTAAGGCCCCCTAAGAAAGTCATCTCTTATTTAGAAGTATAGCTCTCTGTGTAGCCTTAGAACGATGTATGAATTACTAAATTCCCAGATAACAAAAATTTCAAAACCTTTTTGGAACTCTTATGTAAAGTTGCCAGATCTTAATCTTGCCAAATAAGAAACAATAAAAAAGCCACACCACTGGCTGCTATCTGTTGTTTCATGAATATACATTTGGCACAACACGTATTAACAAATAATAGCCCTGTAAATAGAATATGTTCCTTGCAAAGACCTGTTTTCTTATTTTGTCACACACCAAAAGAATACATTATCACATACAGTGTTGTGGTTGGGTCCACTGGCTTCTCCCTGGTGTGACAGATGCTGATGAATGATGAGCAAAAGTCTGAGCACAGGACAGCATGGGCTGCAGGATCTTCTTCAGGGTCAAGTAACAGGAAAACTTGCCAAAGTCAAAGACTTCATCTTCCTAGTATGTGCTACTTTAGGACATGGTGCATGGTGCATAGCTCATGAGTCCGGTGGGGCTTGTAGAGGACAGTTATACACTGAAAACCATATGAGAAGAGAGAGGACTCTTGTCTGAAGCTCAGAAGCCATTTCAATTGTATCAAAGCCAGGAAAATCTTTTAGTTCTTAAAAATCTCATCCAGATCATCTGAAATACATATCTGGAAACTCTTGCTATTTGCAAGAGATAAATCCAAAATCTCCAAATTCTTGCCTGTGGAGGAATTTGTCTAAACTTCTGGATTTTCCAATAATCTTTGCTGACACATACACATATTTTGATGGCACATCATTTCCCCAAATCAAGCAAATGTTATTGAAAAGTTTATGTTTAATTTTTCATAGGATGACCTGCTTCATAGACACCAAGTTTTCAATCACGTAGGAAATGCTGTCAGAATAAGATTCAAGAACAGCAACAGCAAAGGTCTGAGTGGAGAGGAGACTGCACCGTTGCAAGGCTAAGGAAGCACTAGCCCCTCAGTCACTCACGAGGTTCAAAGTACATATGATTCGAATTTGAACCTCAGCAAAACTGCCAATTAACACATCACAAACCTTCATGGTCGATTGCAAATATTCAAAACCTAGAGTGTTAAATCTGCAAATACCAAGAGTCTCCTGCACAGCTCTCTGGCTGTTCAGTGTTACATAATTTGGGGTGAGAAATCCAGGTTGCTGTTGGCAATGGAAATGATCATAAACTGCACCTTCCTTTGTTGCAGAGTAAAATGAAAGAAAAAGTCCACTTTAAACCAGCATAGCTATTGTCTGTGTGAACTGCAGTCTTCACCATGCATATTGAGGAAAGGATGCTACAAATTAAGAAATTGTAACTGCCAAACATGTTCAGGAGAAAAAGCAGGTAAAAGGTCTCTTTATTGTTGAGGTGCTATGCTAAGAAAAGATATTTTACATTTACCAGCATACTAAAAAGTATTTCACATCTACCAGCATTCTTGAGGGATTTCATGTTCTTTCAAAATAAACTTTAAATGCTTTGCCTGGTTGTATGCTTGATGACAGATTTTGGGACTGAAAAAAAAATCAGTCACTGGGTAGCTAAACATGTGGAATGTTTGTATCCTCTTAGCTGAGTGATATGTTAGTCTTAGCAGACTGTGCTGGGTCTGAAGCACACCATGTATCCACATCACCAAGGTCTGATCAAATCTGTATCTGGGAAGAACACTAAAGGGTACATAATCTGCAAGTCAGAAATAGGGTATGTGATGGGAGAACACGCCATGCCTGGCTCACTCTCAGATTTAAGTGCTCTCAGAGGGAATATGTTAGACAGTTTTAAAGTCAAAGTAACATATAATTATTGAACATTTATTTCAAGTAAGTTACACAAGAAAATACATTTATTTATTCATCCTTTTGTTCCCAAAAAGATCAAATTCTTTAAAAAATTTAAAAAATGGTGATAGACAAAATATTATATAAATATAGAAAAAACTATTCTTTCACAGTTTTCAGGTCCCTGTGTTGATGAAAAGCGGTGCACTAATAGAAAACACAACACCCTTCCAGAGCCCACTAGAAGTACCATGGACATACTTTCATTAGTCCTGGCAGTAATCCTGTACTCAGCATTCTGTTGTCAATGTGGCTATTAATAAAAATAGCCTGAAATATCAGAGGACAGAGCCACGCCATGAAGGTCAGGGAGTGGTGACCCATACCTTTAATGTCATCACTTGGGAGGCAGAGATCTTTGGGATCTCTGTGAGTTCAAGGCCAATTAGAGCCAGTTGGTGATGGAGCCCACCTTTAATCCTAGCTCTAGGAATGTTGATCAGGAAGTAAAATAGCTGTGTGGGGAGAGAAAACTCAGGCAAGAGGCAGAAGGTCTGCCCCTCTGTCCACATGTGCCAGATGAGGAGGCTGAATCTTAGAGAAGGTGAAAAACTTATCTAACAGCTTTTTTTTTTTTCGTTGTCCTATAACACAGGTTTTCACAGTGATACCATGCACATAGAGGCCCCCACCCCACCCTCACATAACAGTGAGGGAAGAGATAAGTGTAATAGGGTTCAAAGGCATGATTAATGCTTCATCAATAAACTGAGGCAAGTTTAGTACCTGTATGATGGGTGTTGGTAGATGTCTTGGGTTACATGACATCTGCCTACAGACCTCACAGCTGCCACCTCCAGTGGCACCCCTGCTCCCTTTACAGAGGGAATTTCTAGAAAGGCATTCCATGTGTTTCTTAAGCAGCCTGTCACTCTGCCATTTGCTGTAGTGATTTGTGTTCTTTTCATAATGCCCTCTATTAGACTTCAGATTCTGTACATAAAAAGATTTGGTTGTTTAATTCAACAAGTGCTTTATAGAGAGAAAGAACTCAACATGTGCACATTCTAAAGATAGAATTGATTACCCTGTAGGTGTATATGTTGATTCCTCTGATCATATCATAGGTTTCTATAAATTGCCTCAGATTATATATTAACAAACATTACTCTTTGTGACACTGGTGACACTATTTGAAAAGCAGACAAAGTGAAGTTATTTCTATGAATCACTCTCAGATAAAGCCATTGAGAGGAAGAGGATAGAGAGTTAGCTACAGAGATCCGAATAGTGACTATCCTGAGTCACAAATTCTAGCAGAGACAGAGGATGGTATATCTATATGGCTAATAAATGTTTGTGGTGATATATTTCATACTTAATAAAATCAGCCTAGAATATCAGAGCACAAAACTAATCACAGTCAAACCATGACGGGGACAGAGAGTGGTAACTCACACTTTTAATCCCATTATTTGGGCTGACAAAGTGGTGACCCACACCTTTAATCCCATCACTCAAGAGATAGAGATTTTTCTGTATTTCTGTGAGTTCAAGGCCTAACAATCAAACAGTAGTAGCTCACACTTTTAATCCTAACTCTAGGATTATGATACATAGTTGAACCAGAAGTGAAACAGATGGGTGCAGAAGATATTTAAAGCAGGAGGAGGCAGACATTCATGGATTCTGTAGAAATGACCAGTGAGGCAGAGGACTCTTGAAGATAGCATTTACCCTGTTTGGCCTGAGATGGGTGAGAATAGCCTGTAGTCTGCTTCCTCTCTCTGATATTCCAGGTTTCCTCCAATATCTGGCTCTGGGTTTTCATCATTTATTAACTAGAATTCATGAATAAATGTTAGTTATTCTAAAGGCAAATATTAGACATAAAGCCCAAAGTTGAAATAAAAACTCAACTCCGGGCCTTTGATGGTGCTAACTCTAGAAACCAGTTTTCCTTAGTGAATCATGCTATGTTAAGCCAACTGTGAGGTCATGGTATCTATACACACTGCTACAAATTAAACTAAAAAAGCTAACATTTCTAGAAATTATCATCATTCAAACTATTTTCTATATAGTTTTAAATTTATTCCTGTGGGATTAATGTATAATATTATTTTGTTTTTTAAGTTTAATAAATATAACCCTCAAGTATATTGATCTTATTATTCACACAAGATTTGCATATAGTTCATTGTGCAATAGCTTATTTCCAGAGAGTTGTTGGAACAGAAATTGATTTTAATAGAATTCATAAAAACCAGGACATTCAGTTTGGTGAAGGGTGGTGGCCATTCAGGAATCTACAGTAGAAAAGAGGAAGAGGAAAAGATATATGATACTCTGGCTTATGCTTATTTGGCTACTTAAATAGATAAAAATCACTAGATCTACATCTAGGACCATCTAAAGAAGCTAGGGATGCTACATCTGTTCAGCAATCTTGAAAGAATGTTTTTACAGATTTTGCATACTTTCATAAATTGACAAGTATTTAAGTTAAAAAAAAAAACCCAGAGGAATTTGCTTGTAGAAAGAGAGATACAGGTTTTGGTGTTGGGCTGCCCTGAGAAAGACAGCTTTTCTACTGCAGAGGTCTCTGGAAGGCACATGAGAGCAAAGTCGGAAGGCTGGATGTTATAAAACCAAAGCTCTCAACAGAGATCTAGGGGCACTGACGGTGCACACCTTTAGTCCCAACACTCAGGAGGCATAGGCAGGCAGATCTCTCTGAGTTCAAGGCTACCCTGGTCTAGAGAGTAAGTTCCAAAACATCCAGCGCTACACAGAGGAATCTTACCTTGAAAAATCCAAAACAACACAAAAAGACAGAAAAGCCCTTTATTTCTTACTTTTTTGTTTTGTTTTTGTGTTTAAATAAACTTTTATGCTTTCAAGGTTCACCTCGAGCAACAGAGTCTCTATGAGGCATTGCTGACCTTGTTCTCTGTACTGCTTGGGTCACTGTGGTGGTTTAAATGAGAACTGTCTTCTGTGGATCTCATAACTGAGCCCTGGGTTCCCCCTTGGTGGCACTGTTTGGGGAGTTGATGGAAGATGTAAGGGGGCAGAGTTTGAGAGTCTGCAGCCTCATCCCACTTCCACTTCACTCTCTCTGCTTCACATTGGTAGCTGAAGATGTCATCTCATCTCTGGGCTTTCTGCTCTGACCATTTGCCACCATGCTTCCCCAACTACCATGGTGTGGTGGAAATGCTCTCTGTATGATGTAAATAAAGTAACTGTTTTGGCCTATGCACAACACTGTAGATGTGGGTGGAAAATCAGAGGACAGACAGGTAGAAGGAGGGTGGAGTTAGTCAGTCTCCATCCAACCCCTGAAGAAGAAGCATGTAGTGAATCTTGGTGAGCCGCCGCGGGCCGGGACATGTGGCAAGCAGATTAATAGAAATGGATTGATTTAAGATGAAAGAGCTAGCTAGTAATGTGCTTGAGACACGGACCAAACAGTATAAAGTTAATATAAGTGTCTGATTCATTTATTTGGGGGAAAAAACCGCCATGGGCCAGGTACAAACCTCCAGGCCCCAAACGGCCCTGGAAACCTTCTACAACACCATGGACCTGCCCTCTGGAACCCTAAGCCCCCAATAAACTCTTCCTTCTATAAGTGGCTTCTGGTGATGTTATTTTATCAGAGCAACAGAAAAGTAATGGATACAGACTCCATAGTGTTTTTTAAAATATAAATTAATGCATATTAATTGCATAGATTATTTGGTATTAATGTGATATTTTCATATGTACAAATATTATGCTCAATGTTCACTCCCCCATACACAACATAACACTTTTATACTCTACAATAAGCAATACAAATTGAACATTTTTCCCTGTTCTCAGGTGGAAGGGCTATTACCCTACTTTCTCCCGGAGGTCATGGCTACCAGGGACTTGTGTGGAGGTTACCCACACTTCATGAAGACTGAAGTTCTTCCAGTCAATAGCCACAATATGCATTTCTATTATAGGCTAACTTCACATTAGCAATCTAATCACAAGGCTTGTATCACTTTGAACAGAGGCATTCAGAGACAGGAATGCTCCTGTCTCATATTCCTGCCTTGCTCTGCCCCGCCATCCTTATCTACATGAGTTCTCCCATTTCTTCTGCTCATCCAGGACTACTGGAACTTCTTGTCCACTATCCTTTTGTCTCATTTTTGTATGTCCTCCTATTCTTTTTTGCATAACCCTCAACCTTTAAATTCTTTAATTTAATTCTTTAAATTAAATTAAATTTTAATTCAACCTCAATTCTTTAAAAATTTTAATTTGCACCACTTATAAGTTTAATTTCTATAATTAAAAAAAATCATCTATGCAGATATATATTTGAGCATTTCCACCCTGTAGCCCCTCCCATCTTTTTCTCTCACTACTTCCTTCTCTTGAGAGTTCCCTTTGTTCCCCCAGACAACTTCTCATCTATTTCTTTTATATAGAAATATATGATTTTATGTGACTACGTAAACTCTAGCAGGCATGAATGAGAGAAAACACATGTTATTTGTCTTTTTGAAACTGTGCATTTGCTATAATCTCCAGTTACATCCATTTTCCTAAAATGACATAATGTAAAAGGTTTAATTGTGACTCTGTACCACATTTTCAGTAGTACCAGCACCTACTGTTGTACATCTAGGTTGTTTCTACACCAGCTATTGAAAATAGTGCAGCCATGAGCATTGATGTGACCGTATCTATCTGTCTAATACGTTCACTTGGACTCTGTGTAGCAGCCAATACTGGTGTAACTGGGTCAAGATGTAGCTTTAGTTTTATTTGTTTCTTTCTTACCTCCACTCTGGCTTCCACAGGGGATAGACTAGCTTAGGTTGCCACCAGCAGTGCATAAATGTTCCTTTTTGTTTCTATCCGGTGTAGAATTTGTTGTTTGTTTTCTCAGTGACGGACATTCAACTGGGGTAACACAGAATCCCAATGTGGTTTTGATTTGCATCTCTCTGGTGGCTGAAGAATCTTTTATATGCTTATTGGCTATTTGTATTTTACCCTTCGCAAATTTTTCACTTATTGATTAGGTTGTATTGTTTGGTCTGTGTTGTTTAGTGTTTGAGTTCTTTGTATTCGAGATATTACTTCTTAATCAGATACACAACTGATAAAGATTTGCTCCTTCTCTGCAGATTTTTCTCCTCATTTAGCTGCTTCCTTTGCTCTGTAGAAGCCTGTAAATTTTCTGAGGCTCTCTTTTCAGTTGTTGGCATTATTTCCAGAGCGACTAGAGTCCTAGTCATAAAACTTTTTCCATGCTTGTGTCTTCAAGTATTGTCCCTATTTATTTCCTCTGAAAACTTTAGAGTTTAGGGTCTTTTGGTAAGGCATTTGATCCATTTATAGTTGATGTTTATATAAAAAGTGAAAGATAGGCATTTAGTTTTATTCTTCTACATGTTAGATACCTCGTTCTCCAACACCATTTGTTAAAATGTCTGCCGCCACCCACCCTTTTTAGACCCACATGTTAATTTTTGGCATCTTTGTCCAAAATTAGCTGCTCATAGCTGCGTGGGTTTATATCTAGATTTTCTATTTGCTTTGTTGGTTTACACTCCTGTTTTTGTGCCAGAAACATCTGCTTGTCAATATTGTGGTGACTCTAGCATTTTTTTTTCCTTTTTTGCTATCCAATTGCTATTTTCTATTTCTGAGCAGAATATCATGAAGCTTTTGATGTTTTAAATTTGTAGTTTGCTTTTGATAGGACCGCCAATTTCACTATCATTTCTTTCAATCCACACGAATGTAAACCCTATCAGTATTTCCCATCAACTGACTTCTTTGCTCCTAAAATCTCTGCAAATGACATGGCACTGTTTTCCATCACCTGTGGACTTCCTTATGCCAGACAGAAGTTCAGTGGCTCCTGACAGTCCTTAATGATGTCTTGGTTTTATCTCATCCTTTCTTAAAGATGCTACTTGTAAACTTCACACCAGTTTTCTGAAATTGTGTCTTTACACTCAGCTGATAATCTTGGCCTCTATTTCACAGAGTAAATACAGGTTATTGGGAAAGGTATCTTTTGCCATCAGACTCTTTACATCTGAAATCTCTTTACCTTCACAAATCCTGTTGCCAAGCCTTAAAGACCTCTTCCCTGTAAGAGTGTACTTCTCTACCTGCATTTCTAGACCAGGCTTCCCCTCCTCACCTAAAATGTGGCTTAATGTCCTTTCAATGTGAAACTAAACTGCCCTGTGTACTGAGTTGAACAATGGTGTCAGTGTCTGACTCCTAACTCTTATCTGTGAGTTGGACCTTAACTGGAAATAGTGTCTTTGAAAGTGACTTATAGTTCAGTTAAAGTGTTCAAGATGGGATCACCTCATGTTATAGTGGGTCCTAAACCCAATGAGAACCTTTTGAATATAAATCTGAAAAGTCTTCATTTTTCTGATTTCAGTTACTCAGTGACTCTCTAGGGCTCTTAGCATTGGCTAAGATTTAGAAATCACTTTATCTTCCATGCTGGTCTTTCTTCTCTCCCTTTTTGCTCTTATTTTTTTCATATTTATCACATACTGTGAATATATCAGATCTGTCTCACAACACAGCATATTCTTGCATATACCACATCTTGATGTATGGTGTTTTCTTTGCCTAGAACATTCTCCTCTTTTTGATTACTGTTTTTATCACAGGCACATTTTCAACTCAGATGTTCCCCTTATCATTGGGGATAGCTTAAAGGAAAAAACTACTAGGTTTACATTTATACCTGCTTTTCCTCCTAATGAAAATTATGAGCTCTCAAAGAATACACACACATACACATGCACACACAAATGTACACATACACATACTCACTCACAAACACATGCAGACTTTTATAGAGGACTATACATCCTAAATCTGCATTTCCTGAACATTGACTTTGACACTATCCCACTAGGCCTGCACACCTAACCCCTATGCTCCAACCCTGGTAAGTAAAACTGCAAAGCTGGTCTATGTTTAAAGGACGGTGAGGAAAAAGCCATTCAGCAAATCTCAGTTCTGGTGGATGTCTATCTGGACCTGCAGGTATAAGAGAGACTATAGAGGATAAAAGGATATTCAACACAGAAAAATGAGTCAAGACGCATGACAGCGATGTAGTGTGATCAAGGTTATCTAACTCAGAGATACATTAGTTCACTTGTGAGGATGAAAAAAGGCAATAAAATGTGGGTTAGCACTAAATCTGAATTGACTTAAAGCACAACAAGAAGTACATATTTCTGAACCAAAGAAATGGCAATGGAATGGTGTAAACAAAATAGTGAAAATGATGATAAAAAAGAAATGATAACGCTGATGTTCTGCCATGTGAACCCAAAGAGGGAGGAAGAGGGGGCCAGGGGTAGGGAGAAGGAAAAAGGAGAGGGACAAATAGATGGTGAAGTTCAGGGTGAAGAAGAAGGGAGAGGAAAGAAGTTGGCGAGAGGAAGATGAAGTGGGAGGAAGAAAATGAAAGAAGGAGGAACAGGGGAAAGAGTAGGGAGGAAATCAGGAGAGGGGAGGAGGGGCAGAGGAAGAGGAAGATCAGCAGCGGTGATGACTGGCTAATGACTGAGGTAGCAATCAGAATGGAAACTCAGAGTAACAGGAGAAATGTCTTAAAAGAAGAATGAGGATTCAGAGGGGTGAGCTACATGATTACTACTGGAAAGAACCTAGGAAACCAGAAGAGCAGTAGACCAGAAGCAAAACCATTGGTCCCAGAATGATAGACTGGGCCAAGCACAGTTGATACCTTTACCAACTTATATGCTAAACTAGATTCCAGTATATATAATTCAATATGCTTCCCAGAAAATATAGAATTCCACCAAATTCTAGGAGGTGAAATATAAAAGTGATGTCTCCAAAATCTAGGTCAAAATGTTCACATTGGAAAAGTCTCAGAAAACAGAAAAAAAAAAAAAAGCCATGAACACAATGGCATTTTGTTAGCCCTATTTGCATTTTAATGACTAAAGAATTTTCAGCACAAGCAATATTAATAATATGTCTGTTGGTTTTGCAGGGCTCTGCTTCATTTTCTCTTGAGGTCATACTCAGGGTTTCCAATCTTGGTACCATCTAAAGGTACACTTTTGCATCTAAATATACTTTCACAGAATAGTCAAACATTTGCATAAACATGAAAGTATGTCTTAGCAGGAGAGGTACCTACCTAGCTCCTCCTACCTGCCCCCCTCAGTGGTGTGTAGAGGATAAAATGGAGCTTGGAGAGCGTAGTAGTGAGCTAAATGGTTAGCTGACTTTGTGAGAAGTCAAAGTATCTGAGAGACTGAAACATTATCCATTTGTCCAATCATTTTAGGTTAAATTAGGATCAGACTTAAACTTGGAGTGATGAGTAATTAAAGACATTGATTCACTATTATTTCATTACTTCTGGGTTCTAATCATTAAAAGGGAGACCATATTCAGGAAGATGTGCTCAAAGCATGCAGAAGTAGTTTTTTCATTATATGGATTAGAATGGAGAGCCAGGAGTAAACAGAGCTGTTAAAGTTGAGGTGAATGTTTCCTTCTGTTTCATTGATATATTATTGAGAAAACTGTTTATAGTTAAGGTTCACAATATGATTACTTAAAACATGTATTTACATCATGCCAGGGTCGAATATAAACCACTCCCAACCAGGCTCCTGTGCTAAAGCCTATATCCCCAATAGATGCTGTTTTAGAAGATTCTAGAAACATTAGAGGTAGGTGGCTGAAGTAGCATGTCATTGGGAAGATCTTTTGGGGGTATCTCTCGTTCTAATAACTTCCTGTCTGAAATGAGCTGATGTAGCACCTCTGCCACATACTTTTGCTGCCTTGATGTTTCCACCTCAACTGCTGTGGAGAAGAACTCCAGACTTGATCTTCTGACACTCTGAACCCCTCATAAAGTTAGCTACAAGAAAGCTTTGCTCTTTTTTAAATGTTAGTTATTTCAAGATAGTGATATAACATAACCAATAAATACACTGTAAAATGATTTCTATGATACATATCATTAAATTATCCATCAGTTTATATAGTTGTGTGTGTGAAGGCTTAAATTCTGCTCCCTTAATAAACCCTAAGTATATAACATGATCATTAATTACAGTTAAGATGCTGCATGTGAAGTTTTCAGAAATTGCTCATGTCATAACAGGCATTTAATTCATTTGGTCAACACCTCTAAACTCCCTTCCACACCTGCCTCACAACTGTGGCTGTATCCTTTGCCTTTTATGGATTTTGTACATCCTATGTATAAGTAACTGTCTTTTAAAATTATACTTGTTTCTCTAAGCAGAATGTCCTCTAGGTTATTTATGTTCTCACAGATGGTAGACTGAGTCTCTTCTTTTGTGTTTGGGACTTTGATTTGTAAAGCTGGGTACTTTTCTTACTGCTATAACAGAGTACCAGACAAAAACACTTATTTGGCTCTCAGGTTGCAAATACAGTGCATTCCGACACAGAAGGCCCAGAAGCTTTGGCCCTGGCTGCAGGAAGAGCTGGTCACATTGCCTCTGTGGTCAGCAAGCAAACACTGGCACTCACTCCCTTTTATTCAGTCTGGGACCTCAGTCCATACATGGTGCGGGCCACATTGAGGGTGGATCTGACCTCTAACCACTTTGGAAACATTTTGAACCCACCCCTAAGGTATATTTTCATGGTAATTCTGAATCAAGTTAATAAATATTAACCAGCAAAGCTAGATAATATTCCACATGTGCATTGTGCATGCAAATAAGTTACACATAAAAAATAAAGGCTGTTGTGAAGTGGTATAACAATGAATGTGAGAATGTAGACAACTTTCTGGTGCTAAATTTCAATCTTTTGGATGTATCTCTGAAGGGTGAATTGATGGATCATATAGTAGCTTATCTGGACATTTCTGAGGAATGTTCATATTGTTTTCTGTCATGATTATATCACTTAGACTCCAGCAGCATATGCATTTTCCCCATTCTCCACATCCTCACAACACCTCTTATGCATGCTTTCCAATTATAATCATTCTAACCGTTATGAGGTAACAGACTCATGTGCTTTTCCTGAGACCTGCTGATCTCTTTACGACCCTTTTATTTTCTTTTGAAAATATCTGCTGAGACCCTTTGCCTTTTGTGATACTATATCATGTGAGTTTCTTGTATTTTTAAGAGATCAATCCCCTTTGGGAAATATAATTTTCAAATATTTTTTTCTGATTCCTCACGTTGCCTTTCTATGTAAATTGTTTTCTTTCTTCACTGTATAAAAATCTCTTAATCTGAGGCAGTTTCACTGTTTATTTTTGTTTTGTTGTCTGTGCCCCCAAATTAATTGCCCAAACAAGAAGCTTTCTCTGTACTTTCTTTTAGGAGTTTTACAGATTCAGATTCACGTTAAGGCCTTTGTGCTGAATAGTTTTATGTCAGCTCGATACAAACTGAACTCATCTGAGCAAAGGAAACCTCACTTAGGCCACTACCTCCAAGAGATATGCTTACAGGAAACCCTGTAGGGCATTTGCTTAGTCAGTGAATGATGGATGGCCCAGGGCCCAGCCCATTGTGGGTGATGCTATGCCTGTGCTGGTGGTCCTAGGTTCTGTAAGAGAGCAAGAAAATCTTGAAAGCAGCACTCCTCAGTGGTCTTTGCATCAGTTCCTGCCTCCGAGTTTGAATCCTACTTTAGTTCCTGTCCTGATGTCTTTTGATGATGAACTGTGATTAGAAGTGTAAGCTGAATAAACCCTTTCCTCCCCAACTTGCTTTGGTCATGGTGTTTCATCACAGAAATAGTAACCGTAACAATTACACTCTATTTGTAATTGATTTATCTGTGTGCTGTGTGATAAATATCCAGTTTCTTCTGTTTTACATGGATTCCCAGGAAACTTCACTAAAGATACTACACATTATATTTTCTTTGGTATATTGTCAAACATTAGTGACCCACATGTGTTCTGGTTTCTTCTGGTTATATCCTCTGTTCTGTTGCTCTGCGTCTGGTTTCTATGGCAGTACCAAACTGTTTCTGTCACTATAACTTTGTGATATAATTGATATCAGACAGTTTGATGCCGTCACCTCTTTTCTTTTTCAATGTTGCTTCACCTATTTGGGGTCTTTTGTGTTCCAACATGTTAATAAAGTTAACTTTTTCTATTTCTGGGAAAATGTTACTTGAATATTAGAAAAATGACAAGTACATATTTACTGCACAAAGTAATGGATTCCATAATGAGATTTTTGTGAAGTATATCTGTACATTGACCATATTCACTTTTCATATTCATAGCCCTTCCCCTCCCACTTCCCTAAACCCATGTCTTCTATTTGTATGCTATATGTATATGTGTAAACATGCAAATCTGGGCTCTACATAGGAAAGAAAACATTCAGCATTTGTCTTTTTAGTTCTTGCTATTTGTTTTAACATAATAATCTTCAGCTCTATCCATTTCCTGGCAAAAGATATAACTTTGTTCTTAAACTGCATTTGGCCAGGAGTGGAGACTGATCCAAGCATTATTGGGTCAGTGGGACCATAGGACTGTCTGCTCCCTGCCCAGCGAAGGGATGGGGAGTTGCAGAGAAGAGAAATGTCAAGATGTGGTGGGAGAGGGAAGGGACCTTGAATGAGGATATACAGGGATGGGAAAAAAAATTTCAGAGGGAAAGCTGAACACATAGTAAATATATGTGTAGCAATCTTATTTGCATTATCACCCTTGATAAGCCATGCTTATGATTCTTATCCTGTTCATAGTTATTGTTAACTTTTCCTCATTTTAAATTCATGTTACTGTTTTTTTATTAAATACAAAATAAAGAAGGAAAAAAAATTTTGTTCTTTATGGCCAAACAAAACTCCATTGTATATATGTACCCACATTTTCTTTACACCTCTATTCTATGCTGATCTATATATTCCTTTTAGTATATTTTCAGGAGACATATAGCTGAATTATACAATTATTACATTTGCATGTTTTGATTAACCTCTGCACTGATCTCCTCAATGGCTGGCTGCACTCATTCACATTCCTACCAGCAGTGTGTTGCATTAATTTTCTTCACTTCCTCATCATTAAAAAAAAAAAATGTCATGGCCATTCTGGCAAGGAATAGAATTTGTTCTTTTTTCTTTTTTATATTAGATTATTTTTATTTTTACTTACATATCAACCACTGTTCACACTCTTGTCCTCCTCCTAATCACCCCCCAGCTTTCCCCCAACCTATACCCCATGCAATCTAGAGAGAGCAAGGCCTCCCATGGAAAGACAACAAAGTCTGGCATATCAAGTTGCAGCAGGACCAAACCTCTCTTCCTTGTATCAAGGCTGAGTAAGATATTCCACCATAGGAAACGGGTTCCACAAAAGCCAGTTCATGCGCTATGGATAAATCCTGGTCCCACTGGCAGAGGCCTTACCGCTGCTCAGGTCAACCACATTCACAGGGCCTAGTTTGGTCCCATGCAGGTTCCCCAGCTGTCAGTCTAGAGGCAGTGAGCTCCCAGTAGCTCAGATCAGCTGTCTCTATGTCAGTGTAGTTTGATTTGTACTTTTTTGATGGCTAAGAATATTAAACAGTTTCTTCTCTTAGTGTCACTCGGCCATCTGTACTTTATCTTTGGAGACATGTCTATTCACTTGCAGAAGCCTTTCTTCCCACTCCCTTGGATGATTTTTTTTTTCTTCAGTGTGCAGTTGCTTCTTAATTTTATGAAACCCTTTCTGTTAACTTTTGGAATTACTTCCCAAGTTCCTGAAAGTACATTCAGAGAGTCCTTACCCTACTCTGTCTTGGAACCCTCTCCCTATCCTTTTCTCTAGCAGTTCCAAATATTGCATCAATATCTTTGCACTTATGTTTGTTCAGGCTCTACTCTCTAGGAGAGATCTGGCCCGACTCTTATTCTCCTGCATGTGGATCTTAAATTTCCCCAGCACTACTTGTGGAAGAGGCTATATATTTATTTTTCAATGTAAATTTTGACACTTTTGTCCAAAAAAACAGGTGCCTACAAGTGCACAGGTCTATTTCTGGGTCCCCTTTTCTATTCCATTAATCTAAATGTCTGTTTCTGTGATTGTACTATGCTATGTTTATTACTAAGCCTCTGTAGCATAACTTGAAACTGAATACCTCGTCTTTTTACTTAGGATTGCTCAGGATATTTTGTGCTTCTATACTAAATTTAGAAATTTTTTTTCCTATTTCTGGAAAGACTAGAGACAGTTTGATTTCCTTTTTTCTATTTTTTTCTTATTTATCTCTCTCATTTTATTGATCTAGTTAAGACTAGAACACCATATTAGTAAGAGTGTGTGGAGAGAGTAGGTACACATGTCTTGCTCTTGACTGCAGAGGAAATGCTTAAAATTTCCCCCACTTAGTCTAGTGCTGACAATACCTTTTTCACATACAGCCTTTCTTATGCTGAAGTACAATCCTGCCATTCTACATTTCTTCAGAACTTTCACTTGCCATGAAGGGATGTTGAACTTTGTCAAATGCCTTCTTTGTATCTTTGAGATTGTCATGTGATTTCTGTCTTTACGTCTGTCTATATGATGTATTATACTTAATAATTTGTGTGTACAGTGAACCATTCTTGCATCCCACAAATAAAAACAATATAATATGTTTTTGAATTAGTTTGTGAAGTCATCCGAAAGTGTATTGTTCAGTCTCTAAGTATAAAGTCTACTTGACCATGGTATATGAGTTTTTAAATTTGCTGTTGGATTCAGTTTGCAAGTATCTTATTGAGAATTTTCACATCTACGCTTATGGGGAGATTTTTCTATAATTTTTTTTTTACCTATGCCCTTAACTCCTTTTGGTATAAGAGTAACACTAGTTCCATAGAATGAATTTACTAACACTCTTCTTTATATTTTTGGAATAATATGGGGAGAGTTGATGTGAGTTCACCATTAAATATCTGGTAGGACTCAACAGTATACCTGCCTAGTCATGGTTTGTTTTACTTGATACACTTTATTACTGTTTCAATGTTATGGCTTGCTACAGTTTTGGTTAATTTGTGTATATTCTCTTGCTTAAGTTAATAATATATAACTATCTAAGATTTGTTATCCATATCTTCTAGATTTTTTGACTTTATTGGAATATAGTTTCTTGAAATATTTCTTTCTGATCCTCTGAATTTCATTAGTATCAGTTGCAATGTCTGCCTTTTAACATTCTATCAAATTTGAGTTTTGAGAAGGTTGCATTGAATATGAAGATCACTTTGAATAAAATCCCCAACAGTAAATGGTCCAGTTGTAAGAAGAGAATGAATCAGCTTCTTCTGCTGTAGGTCTTTCTCACTGTCAACCTTCTGGTCTTCACTTGTATGTTATGGCTTCTGACTTGGTGTTTTTAATGGCTTTTCTCTGTGTGTGTGTGTGTGTTTCTCATGTTCTCTTTCTTTGTTTTATTAGTTTATTTACTTTGTTTTACTCCTGTTTGTTTGCCCTTCTTATTTGCCTATTTGTTTTCTTGAAAGAGAGAGATAGAAAGAAAGCACAGCCTTTTAAGGATTTCGAGGTGGAGTGGATCTGAGAGGAGATGATGATGAGGAAACCGTGATCAGAATATATAATAATAAGAAAAAAAAAAAGCTTTGCTGCCAAATGCTCTTGGTTGACAATTCATTGTCCCCTATACTTTGAATATATAATTCTACCTTGTCCATGCTCCAATTGTTTTTGCTGATAAACTGTTGATATTGTAATGAATGTCCCCTTGTATGTGATGAGTCTCTTTTCTATTGCTGCTGAAATTTTGTCACTAATACATGGCAATTTTTGTGTCATAGGGCAGTCTTCCTTTAGCTGATCTTTTTAAAAAATGATAATTTTATGCAGGTCTGTGCTGAGTTTGGGCACCGGCACCTGTCCCCCATTACCCTCTGTTATTCATCATGCTCTTTCTCCCACTGAAACTCTTCTTTACCTCCAAATCTCCTTTCCTCTTTGATTGTCTTTTCTAAATCCCTAGGCCCCTCAGTGAAGGGCAGGGCCTCACTAGCTCCTCTCCCGTTTATGATTTATTTTATGTGAATTGGTGTTTTGCCTGCATGTATAACTGTGTAAGGGTGTCAGATTTTGGAATTACACATAGTTTTTAGCTGCTATGTGGATGCTGGGACTCAAACTCAGGTCCTCTGGAAAGTGTTCCTAACGCCTGAGCCATCTCTCCAGCCCTGCCTTATTGGTTTTCTAAAAATAGATATTTCAAATTAATTGCCAGATAATATGCTTCCATTTCTCTGGGATCAGTTACTGGAAACCCATTGTGTTCCTTGGTGTCAATGTGTGTCCTTGTTTTCTTTCTTCCATTTTAAACTGTCTGTATAGTATCCTTTGTATTTAAAGAAGCATTCATTTTCTTCAGCTTTCACTGACTGGGTGAAAAAGAAAGATGCCTTTACTAAGTAGACCATCTAGGGACCCACATTCTCTGACGTTACACTCACTCAAAAATCTCTTGTTGCTAAATACAGAGGATTTTTTTTTTTTTGTATTTCCAAGCAGATTATATATATTTATTCTGACACTAACTCTATAGACCATTAATATATTTTTTTAAAAAACAAACAAACAGAGGTTAAAAGCAAATAGAGTTTTAAATAGAGTTCTTTTCTATTTCCCCTTCCTAGGAGGTTCCATGGGTGTCTCTCTTATGTTCTTCCTGTTACCTAGCTGCTCGGGTTTGTGGTGAGAGGGGGAAGGGAGTTTGAACAAGGGTATACATGGATAAAAAAATGACTTTATTCATAATACGGAGGATTCTTAAGGTTGTATGCCTTCTCTCAACTTTGCAAAGCCAGGCTAGGTAACAGTTTGTGTGCCATCAGCCAATATGGTACAAGCTGAGCTCCATGGCTGTGGATGCATTTGAGCCATCTGAAAGAAAAACCCTAATATTCATCGCCTACAGTTGTGGTTGTGCCAGACTTGCCGAAGCATGAGGGTGAGGAAGTGTGGCACACAGAGTGTTTGGGAAAACCAGTAGGTCAGTGATAGAGGTGCTGACAGGCAAGACATCCTCCCTAAGTGGCTCATGGGCACACCTCCTGGTGGAGTCCCAAAGCAGCTAATTGTAGCCAGTTATTAAATTTTAAGCCTGTCTCTTGTGAATGCCAAGCTCCCACCCTTTCCTAGGCACTTATCCATGTTGATATCATTTTCCTAGGTGGGGCAAGAGAGAAGTGGGTCTCCTGGGTAGCACCCTACATGGCTTGGGAAGCTGTTTCTTAGTAACTACACTCTTGGTTTCTCCTAAAGGAGGAACTGTGAGCTGAGCAGGATCTCTTGGCACTTGGGTATGCTACATTAGTGGTGAGAATATTCTTACCCTCTTCAGTGCATTTAATTTTAGATTCCTGCCCCCAACAGCAGTGTGTCAGAACTTCATTGTGAAGAAACACTTATCTGTGTGAGTAGCTATCAAACCTGATTCACCAAGGAGAAACTTCTATTTTACTGATGCTATTCTCCCATAGTAAGTACAAATTAACGCAAATCCTGTATCACATTCCTTATTGTAGAGACTTCAGTTAGCAAGACTTTTCTAAGATAAACAGCTTTTTAAGAAAAATGAATGAAAATGTGAAAGAAAATTCAAGAGCTCGGAGATTTGCATATTGTTTTGGTTAAAAGGTTCTTCATAACTAACAAAATGACTAAGTTGTTACACATTTTGTGGATACAGTTATTGGTTTTAAGCACAGAGCCCAGGCACCATCAACGCCTTCCTAGCAGCAGATCAGTGTTTATACTAAGCTGTGGTTTGTAGCATTTTTGAGCACAGAATTCCATTGACACATTTGATCTCCACTGACTCCTAGCACAAGAAATAGTGTTTTAAATTGGGCTTGTTAAGCAAGATGTTTAATAGTTTCTGATAGAAATAAATATACCCATGCAGCCTAGATGATTTGCATACTGCCAGAATGTTGACCCTGGTTATTTTTACTCCCTAGGCTGCAGCAATTTGCAAGTTCCTTCTTCTATGACATTGGCTCAGTGTAAGAGACCTCAGAGCTCACCTAGAAGCCACACTGTCCTTTTCAGAGCTGACCTCATCACCTTGTTTTTCCAGGCTATCCTTGAACTCAGGATCCTCTTGCCTCTGTGGATATTTGTTAGTTATTTAATAAATCCTGAAATATCAGAGGCAACACAAAGTCAAATCCTAGGCAGACAACAGCTCAGGAAATTCTTGATCCTTGAAAACAAGGATAAACAGCTGAGAGTCAATCACACACACCTTTAATCATAGCACAGGGAAAGCCGGGAGTGGTGACCTACACCTTTATCCCATAACTCCAGAGATAGAACTTCTACTGTTTCTGTGAGTTCAAGGCTACATGCTTTTAATCCTAACCTGGATGGGATAGAGTATAAAAGGGCTCATAGAAACCCAACAGAGACAGAAGCGACCTGCAGAAGTGACCAGGAGCGAGGTTGAGGAAGTTGCAAGACAGCTGGGTGAGAACTGACTGTGGTGCTTCCTCTCTCTGATATTTTAGCCTTCCCCTGATATTTGGCTCTGAGTCTCATTTAATACAAACCGAATTCGTGCAACTACAGGCCCCAGTCTCCTAACTGCTAGGATTAAGATGCTCAGTGCCCTGATACCTCAAAGATCAATCATAATCTTTTCATCGAGAGAAATGGATTGTAGAAGATTTGATTAGAAACAATAACCTCAGGTACACCCAGCACAAAGCATAGCCATTCTTTTTCACAATGGACTTACATGCTAAATCCAATCAGATGATGTCTAGTGGCAATAGCAGCAGTACAAGGAAGTGGATTAGAGGGACTTGACTTCCTATTCCCCTTTTCTTTATCAGAGGGAGGGAAGAAGAGGTGGGAATGGAGATACAGAGCACTCTACATGCGCAAGGTACTTGTGGTCTTACTTCATGAGTCCACTAAAGGATTCCCAATTTACAGATGAGAAAGTCAGAGACTTATGAATTACACACACACACACACACACACACACACACACACACACACACACAGAGTAGGCAGTTTTCCTTTAAAAATAAAGTAGTCATTTAAGGTGAAGAGAGGCCTAACAATACAATGGCAACTAAAAAACAGTTAGATGCTCTATGAAATGTTCTGTATCCTCAGTATTCTCAGATCTCATATTCTCATATGATTGCTTATTTCAATCCTTTTTATTCTCCCCAAGAGCTACCAGAAAGGGTGGTTGTTAGTCAGCAGGAAAATGTTGTCCAACAAAGTCTTGATGCATTTTTTCTATCATTAGGGAAACAGAGATATCTGAAGAATGTCATCAGTAGGTGTATAGAAACAGAACTTTACACTTCTGTTTCTATACACCTAAAGACTGACTACCCCTCTCTGCCATTACAGTGCACACTCACATTAAGCACAGCAAAGCTCATACTCTTGTGCTGATTTGTTTTTTCCCACAGAATTCTGACTCTGTTTGGGTTTTATATTTGGCAACAAAGAACAACCAAGGGAGACCTACTTGCAAGCAAACTAAAAATGTTTGTTGGATCATTAACATGCATTTAATAGTCTGCCACACCCCTCTGCCAGTCACCCAGACAGTAACTCTCGTGTGAAGGGAAAATGTATCTTGTTCCCTTCACCAATGAAGAAGGATGGCAAGAGGATTATTGAGACAATAGCCATAAAGCTGTTTGAGCTTCTCACCAAAAGGTGCTACTGGAATACAAATTATTATTAGAATACTATTGTTACATGCTTTAAAAGTACAACATGTAGAGCAGTTTATATAGATCAGTGTGTCAGGATCCTGAATAGCTGAACTTCTCTACCTGAGTTGGTTGTTTTTTCATGCTAGGTCCTATGGGGCAGCATTCTTTTGATGAAGGCACATTCTGGGGGCCAGGTGGAGTCGCCCTCCAAGAAGAATAATTAGTGTTGCAAGAACAGACATGTAGAGGTAACACCTGTGCAAAATAGATTTCTGAGCTCTCGTTTCTCTAATACATGTTTATATTATACAGTCCTACTGCCGAGAGGCCGGAGAAGTCTCACAAGCCTTTATTAAATGCTCAATGTGAAGATTATGTGACCCAAGGCCAGCTGCAAACAGATACTGTTAAGTGAGGCATTTTGATAGAAAAAGAACGTGGTGCCACTAGACACGATTTCTATGACATTTCTTGTCATTGAAGAGCCCAATCATGGATTTGATTCTGGAAGGCACTCTTGGAAGGGCTCTGGAATCAGACATGCCTGGGTTTATTTATTAGCTGTGGGACCTCAGGCACCTCGGTTTCCACCTATAAAATGGGGACAATAAAACCTACCTCAAAGGTTGTTGTGAAGAACGCATAATGTAATGTGTGTAAAGGACCCAGCACCAGAATAGGTTCTTGTTAAAGGTTATTCTGTTCCCTGCTGTTTGGCACGTTTCAAGCCTCTATGTTGTTCTTCAAATACAATTGATATACTGGCTTTTTTTTAAAGCCTATGTTTGAACACTTGAATTTAAACACTGAACAAGTTCGAGGTAATGATCTTTAAAGGTCACGTAACAAAAATATATTCTGTAATATTTTGACAGTAAGGTCAGGTCCATTCAGAACAATCTGTTAAAACAGCTCCAGATGAAAATTAACCAAGATTTATCACAAATTCCACACCAGCTCGTTCCTAATTGTGTCTTATTTCCTAGGAACATCATTTGCAGGTCAAGTTTAAATTTGTCAATAGTTTAATTTGCACAGTAGTCTGTGGGTAAAAGTCCCTTTGCTGGGTCCTGAGATGACTCAGGTTCTTACTTGCAGACAAGGTCTGAGCTAGGTCCTTCATCTTATTTGATGCTTCTGAAAGTTTAAAAGGTTTTTAAAGGACCATCTAGAAATGGAGAAAAAAAAAAGGCATAAAGGTGGGGGATGGGAAATGTTGAAAGACTTTGGCACATAGCCCTGCACCCCAGGTTCCAGCCTCCTTACAGGAAATGTTCCAGGCGATGTTGAGGCCTTAGTAGAAGCCCACAGGCCTTCACAGCAATTAGAGCTGATGGAAAGGAGGCCCCTCACCTCTTGGCAATTATGAGCCCACGGTAGTAAAATAAACACACACACAGCCACTGTCCTCCATGAGATTTTTTTTCTTGCTTGAGGGTTTCAGAAACAACACTGAGAGCCTTGAAAATGAAAGTCCCAGTGTGGAGCAGGGACCAGGATGGTGCTCTTTTGCATTAATTCAAGGCCCTGAAAGAGCTATATTCGCACAAAATTTGAGGTGCCTGCTTTTAGGTGCATGGCTAGTTGGCAAGAGCAGTATGTAAGAAAGGAAGAGAATAGGGCCGTTAGAATAGACAGCGAAATGGTCCTTGAGCTATATACAACTTGGGATGCCCTGGCAGGCAGTGGAGAGGACCGTGGGTGTTAGAAAGCAGCATTTATTCAGTTCCTGGCTGAACTCATTTATCATCTATTTCCTTTCGCTTTAAACACAATGGCATTTTAAAAACAAACAACAAAATAGTATGAGAAAACTCAAATGCGTGTAAAGCATACATCCGTATGCTGGCTCCAGACTTCAGTGTCTAGTTGCTTTGAAACATGGTCAACATTCTTAAAGAAGTTCAAAAATAAATATAGAAATTGATGTTCAATTAGGAAAAGATAAAAGTATATGTAAGTAAGTCGTACAGATAATTAATACTATTTCAGGCAATTGTAAAAACACATCAACAAAACAGAAGTAAATGCGGTATACAAAATAGTACTAAGCACAATATCATTTTCTAAAACTTTGTTACTAAAATACAACAAAAAATACCCTTAAAATTATTCTCCCTGTGATGGCAGAAATATGTCCAGAACCATAGGAATAACTAACACAGAGAATTACTTCAGAGTTGTGCTTTTTTAAACACCTCCGTACCCTGTTAGATTTCTGTTCATCTGAGTGCAAAGCGTTTCAGGGAAGAGTTCTTTGCAAGCAGGCTTGTTTTAATCAGAATGCTGTGCAAATCACAAACTGAGCTGTATCAAGCCCTGCTGAAACATGCTATAGACACTCCAAGAGTAATTTGTTTGATGTAGACTCTAGATAACTACAAACACTAACGTAAAAGCACATTGCACTCTGTATTTTGAAATGAAAAGCTAAGCATTTCAGGAATACTTCACATTTATTTCTCAAGACATGGAAGAAATAAAGCAGCTGCTCTGATAAGCCTGGGCATATTTATAGCATTGCTTTATTTTCTTAAGGCATAACAGCACCCATTCATCACTTGGGAGTAACAAAGCGGTAACCTGATAGATGACAAATATTAGGAGCTTAATGGCTGATGTCCATTACCTATGGGTCCCTCTCACTTGCTAGAGGAGCCGGCACTGAAGGATTAGCGAGCAAGCAGAGCACCTGAAAAAACTTGCTCTCCACAGTCTGTCATCAAGGCTCTGATGGAGGGCATTACCTGAAGCTCTCTCTCATCTAAAGCTGCAAACCGCTTCCACTGCCAACAGTTTCCACAAGAGTGGCCTACTGGACAGCCACGACGCAGGCGCCTGGGATGCCGACTCTCACAGCTCATCTCTTTATGGATCTCCGTAGCCCAAGTTACAAGGCTGCTTTGAATTATGGATGAGCATGATGATGATACCTGCACTTCAAATCTGTTAGCCTTGATGGAAGTCTTTGGTAAAACTGTAAAATATTTAGCATTTATCCACACTAGTTTCGCAGCTAACTAAGGAAAGTGCACCTATTTAAAGTTCCAGTGGGGATCCTTGGGTTCCGTTGATACTGAAGGGACATCCTTTGGTGCCGCTCACCTTTGTCCTTTTCAGAGAGGACATCATAGCCCAGAGAACTAAACTCTCTTCACTGGTTTGGCCCTCTAAGAAAAGTAAGTCATGCTTTCTCTCGAGTTCTGCTGACCTAAAAATATCCCCTTTCCCACAGCTGGGGGGGGCGGGATGGGTATACTTAATGGACTTGTCAAATTAATAAATTCTAGCTGAAACTGGTAACTTTGGAGATATAGTTTTGCTCATTTTTATTATCTTCAGCAAATATCTACAGATTTCCCAGAAAATAACTACCTGGGTTTTTTTCAAGTATTTTATTTCAACAATGTATTGATGTTTTACTGAATTGTAATGAATTACATTGTCCACTTAATGTTATTTATGGGCTGATAAGCACAATACATGTAAATATTAAATTTATAAAAGAAATAAAAATACTAATTTATGACAGAAATAAAAAATGTCTAAAGGTACCTGAATTACTTGAAACTAATGTTATTAACTAACATTATTGGGACAGTTTCTCATAAATAAAAGTGATGCAGTGAGCGATGGGAGTTGCCGATGCTTCACGTCTGCCACAGAAAATCTGCTTTTCCTTCACATGTTTCATAGTTGTGGCTTCCCCCCACCCTTTTTTAGAGAGAACAAAAGCAGATATCTTCAGGGGAAAATCAACACGGATCAAAGTGAGAAGGAGCCTGACATTTCTTTTCCAGAAAATCAATGGTAGTTAAATGTATCTAAAGTGGCGATTACAGTTTCATTTTCATAGGACGCTTGTTGAAATTTCAATACTTTCAACCTCCTGGATGAAAACAGATGACATCTACCACATTCCACAACTAATATTTAATACAAACACATTTGTATGCAGGTAAATATAAAAGGAAAATGCTTAAGGAAAACATAGAAAATAAAAAAAGATGAGCAGGAGAAAAAGCTATGTAGAATTTCTCTGCTCCCACTCAGTGAGCAAATTTACATGTAGCCAAGGGTCTTACCTTAGCTTAAAGGACAGCTGATACAGAGAAATGTTTTAGCAAAGCTCCTTTTCTGAGGTGTGGTGACATTTTCCTGTTCAACTCTGTGCAAAGACCTTCAAAACCTAAATTCTAGTTTTGAGGGTGGCTGCTTCGTGTCCCAATAACTTCTCTAAGTTTTCTGCATCCCTCCTTTGGCCTTCCAAGTGCTCACACACCTGCTCTAGCCAGGCCATGTATGCAATGGTAAGTTTACTCTGCTTTCTCATGTGAGCATAGTCAGGGATTTAACGTCAGATGCGCAGAGTTCTTTTGAACCTAAACCCATTTAGGTCAGTCAAAATGCTCTCTGTTCTGTCCATAGTTCAATCATTTTTGTAGTTTACTCAGTTATGGATTGTGGAGAAACTTTGTTCTTCAAAAAGCTTGTGACGCTTTTGAGCTGAAATTACTCCTTTGTTAAAAAAAAAATTCACAGAAGAATCAGATCTTCAAAATCTGATTCAAGATGCACATAGACTTGTGTGTTGATGATTGTCTTGTGTTTCAAAAACTAAACCTGAAAACCAGGAAGGGTTGTGCTAGCATAAATTGCTTATGTTGTGGCTTTGGTGTTCACAAAGGGGGTGTGTACCAAAGCCTCCTCGACATCTCCCAGTGTTATCAAATGCACATATCAATTTCCATTTCCTAGTAAAATTTAAAGTTAAAGGCAGCAAGAAATACCATCCAAAGGTTGATTCTTCCCTTTTCTATTTTATCATTCAAAGTAAATCTCAAGTGATTAGAGAACACAGCAAAGAGCTACAGAGTTCCAGCCTTATCCATACTATAATAGAATGGCTCATGCGATGGAATTACAGTATATTTGTAGAGAAAATTATTTTTTTCAGAATTAAGTCTAAAAACTTTTTAGAGAAAAATCATGCAGAAGTTGTTAATTAGGAAACAAACAGCATCTCTTTCAAAGTAAATGATTCAACTTAGACAGCATTTTATATACACAGACATTACCTTAAGCTTTACTCCACACAGCTTCATTGATTTTCTCAGGGAAGCCCCCTGGCCTTTAAGATAATAACTGTAACCGTTAGGTTACAGTTTATCTAAACAAACAAGCAAAAGCCTCACCTTATCTGCTCTTAAAACAAAGACAATCTTTTGCAAATCTCAGTGAAAAATTGAAGTTTTAGTCACTATTATCTGTGAACAAAATCTGACTTAATAATAGTTTTTAGCTTGACTGGCAGTCATTTTAAACAGAAAACAGTTTGTGTGTATGTGTGTGTTTGTGTGTGTTGACAATCACATTTAAAACTGATTTTTTCCAGATGAAAAGATACTTTTTCAAACAATGTAATAAAAATGTAAACTCAGCTGTTTCACAGACATAAAAGTGATTTATATCACATGCACTGTGCTCATGAAGTTTTTCTTTCCACACAATGGAAGTTTTATTTTAAGGAATAGTTAATAATTAACAGCTAGGAAAATCCCACAATGCAAAGAAGGCAGCTATAGGGGATTAGCCACTTCTCTATGCTCTCAGACAAAACACTGTCCAATAAACCTGCTGAGAAAACTATGGCATATCTAAAAATTAAAGAGTCAACATGGGAATGATCCTTACCTTCAGTGGGGGTGGGGCAGAGAATCAACTGGAAGGAGACCCCAGGGGCCTGTGAGAGCTGCAGTCTGTCTTGGTTTAAGTGCTTATTCATGGTCTCCAACTTGTGAAAACTCACTGAACTACACAGTCCTGTCTTAACGCTATGCATTAATAAAAAGCCCTAAAAAGCAATTACATTTCACCTTTTATCCTTGTTAGCAGAATAAACATTTTTTTTTTATTAAACGTAACTAGGTAAGTATTCTCAGTTTAAAAAAATACACTCTCCGGTATAGCTGGCCAACAACTACCCCCTAAAAAGCATATGAGTTAACAATTGCGCCAGTAGCATTGTACGTGCTGATGAGGGTAGGGCAATGTCACATTCTACATTTTGGAGAGACCTATGTAAGGAGGGGAAGCTGTATGTATGGAATCCCCACCTGCAAATGATCCTGCTGAAGAGATTCTGAGAGGCCTATAAAACCCATGTTTCTGTCAGTATTTTCTGATGTCTTCTGATGGCTGAGAATCCATATTCTACATGCCCTGTTCCCATTGAGCTTCCTGTTAAGGGGACGGCAGACCACATGAGTACTCAGAACCAGATATCACAAGCTGCAGCACACCTCTCCCCAATCAAACTGTTGGTCTAGCATTAAATAAATAGAAAACCATTTTGTAACCAGTCAATTTGCTAATAAACCGTGAAATGTTCAAACTGTCGGAAGTGATGAGCACATAGAACGCTATCCAAATAGCAGGTCCCTAGACATTCCAGGATTAGAGGGATGAAGTGACAACCTATATGCACTTAGAACTTCCGTCTTTTTTTTTTCTTTTGCTAAGGCTTGCTCACCTTTATAGCCCTCATCTACTGAATTGGCAACTTGTAATATCACTACTTCTGTCCTGCTAATCCAAATGGAACAAAAACATCAACTTGGCTCACGGAGATGGCTCAGCACATAAAGGAACATGCAACAGATTCTCATACGACAGGAAATCTCAAAGTCAGCTGTTTGTTGAAAGAAAATAAAGGTAGGATGTAGAAGGAAGGGAAAAGGAGACACAGAGAATCAAGTTGCTTTTGTTTATGACGATGCCACCAAGCAGAAACTCTGAACAACATAAACAGAGTTCACATAGCTGACCAGTAAGGAGGATAAACTGGAAAGTTTAACAATCTCCAGTACCCCTGCTTCAGTGAGAAATAGAACCTTCCCACAATCCTTCACCCACAGCACACACCCCTCCCCCAAACACCTCAAGCTACTCAACAGGAAGAATATGCTAGGCTCAAACACTGTGTGCTGTTTGCCGTTAGGAGTCAGGAAAGACGAGCCTAGGTGGATGATAAACTCCACGTTAATGGAGCAAATGTTCTAAAGTTACTTGTGTACATCCCCAGGGTCAAATTCAATCCTCAGAAATCCACGTGCAGTTTCCATGGAAACAGCTATAAACACCAAGCAAGGGAGAATAGCTGCAGTCAGTCTTGTCCTCTGTATTGACACATGGCCTTTCTTCTCTTCTGGCTTTATCTTTCAAATGGCAAGTTTTGGCATGGTTCTATGTAGACAGTAGAATTTCATCTACTCGTACATGCCTTTAAGAGATTCAGAGTTAAAATGTTCATTGTAAAGATCAGTAAAGAAATAGAAAAAGATTTGGCAAGAAGTAGCAAATGAAAGATTCATGAAACAGGTTTAACTTATTAAAGCTATAAAAAGGATTCAGACTTGAAAGTAGAATATGATATAAACTCAAAGGAAAGTAATAAATAGTTAATAGGGATGAAGTCCTCAATCAGTAGACATTAAGAAAAATGTGTATGTGTGTGTGTAAAGCTATAAAATACAATGTGGACAATGACCACATACAGTTAAGGACATGCATGGGACATTAAAAGAGAAGTAGAAATGCATAAGAAAGTATTTCCTAGTTAGTGAGCTCACTTTTTCATTTATCTACAATGGTGTTTTTATTTCTTTAAAACAATAAAAGAAAAAATTATTCTTATTTTATAATAAAGCTTAATAAATGAAATACCCCGAGTCTTTCAATGAGCATTCAACCATATTATGTCATAGGCTTTCCCTAGATTAAAAAAAGGTTGAGAAATAAAATTATGTAATGAACCAAAAATTTACTTGTAGAGCTGTTTAATGATAGTGTTATAAATATCCTAGATAATATGAGTTTTTCTAAGGAATATAAATTAAAATTACAAGTTTTCTATGTTAGTCATTCAGTACATATGTGAAATTGACTAAAAAATCAACAATATAAAAATTATAATCTTCAAAATTTTTTCAATGCCCATTTATGACTTTACTTCACTTGTTCTTATCATACACTGTGCTTTTATTATTTGGGTCCACTAGGGAATCCTAGAGAAATTTTCATTTCTTATGACTCTGTCACTGATAGGAAAATGACAAATTTTCTAGTTTATTCTTCAAAGACAACAGCTACTACAGTAACCTTAGATATGTAGCTTTAAAACATTTTAAAATTGTTCTCTTAATAAGAATTTTAAAAAATTGAAAATAGAATCATAATATAATTTTTAAGCCTGCAGAGCAGTACATGGCTTTAACATAATTTTAAGCCTGTTCCTGATATCACAAGTGTTCTAAAGAGAGTGACCCTTGTAGTTGGTTTTAAATTATAAATAAACCAACCTAATTTGAGTAAAATATTGCTCAGGGCACAGTCTTCTCACACTACTAGAGTTAACTTCCACCCACATCTGTGAGGTGAGAGTGTTGCATGCCTGTGAAACATGTCTTACTTTTTAGCAGAATCTAACAAACTCCTGGACATCTCACCAGTTTGGTTTAGAGACAGGATGGGTTTATAACAAGCTCCATGAAACCTTCAAGGTTTTTAAATGCAGGAGCTTCGACTAATGGAGTTTATTTCTAAAACTGGGGCGGATGTGAATCTGAGGTGGCTGGACTGTGAAGCTGTGTAGTGACCATCTGTGTCATTCACATCCCTTTTGAAGACTATCAATCCTTGTAGCCAGGATGACTGGCAGGAGCTGACTGTTTGCCCAGCCAGCTGTCACCTGTCATCAACCCAAAAGAAGAACCTGGAATCCAACTCTCAGAAAGGGACTGAGAACCATGCCAGTGCCTTGAGCTATGACTGAAAGCAATAGGCAATTCGCCCATGAGCTGGGGGCAGGGAGGGTTTGAAATTCTGCTGATATGACACATTTGCACTCTAAATGTTCACAGTATTGTAGCCACAGGGAGTGTAATAAACCTGATGCCTGCCTGAGAGATAAGACACAGTCCCTCCTTTATGAGGAGACTTACAACAGAAAGGAAATCAGTGGGTCCACAAGCTTCTGAGTCAGCTAGCTTCCAAGAGTCAATAAACTGATATTACAGGCACAAAATGGGAATTCCATGTACCTCTTAATTGCCACCTAGTAATATCTTCATGTCAAGTCATACAATATTTTAAAATATAGCAGTCATCACTACCATAAAATGATGCAGAAAAAGACTCAAGAATAAGTTTCATCTAAAGAATGGATCACTTGTTCTATTTAGTAAATAAAAACATAGTATGTCTTTTCTTTCTTTTTTTTTTTTCTTATATTTTTGGTTGTGAGCCTAGCCTTTAATGGCTGAGCCATCTCTCCAGCCCTTTTTTTCTTAAGGGACAAAAGCTAGAGTTAAACAGTATTAATTATAAATTATAATACATTTTAGTTTAACAGATAATTGTCAAATTTCATGTATAATTTAGACCTTCTATCAGGTTCTCAGGACAACAGCACTGGAGAGATGGGGGCCTGACCCTTGTGTAGCTCACTGTTTCATTGCAGTGAAGAGCATCTTTGCTTTCGGTACTCAGCTGGTACAAAATGTCCTGGAAATACTATGATACAGCTCTTACAAGATCTTAACACATTTAGATTCTCCCCAGTCTGTTCACATGTAGACAAACAGCAACTTACCTATAGCCATGGGGATGCTTAATTCCAGTGATGCAATGGAAAACTTAAGTACTGGAATTCTGAATGAACGTGTCCCGGCTTTGCCAGGGGTATGCAGGAAGACACCAGGGCTCTTTATTCAGCAGCCGCAGTTGTCAGCTATGCTGGGAAACATGCTTTCCATTTCTAGCTCCACAGTCATTCCCTGTGATCCTTATTGACTAATATTTTTCTTCTTTATTTTACTTGATGGAAAAGAGCATCAGGGGAGGGCCTGAGAGAGAGAGTCTGGCAAAAGGAGAAGTAATTGCTAACCTGAATCTTGCTTGTATGTACTGGATACATATAAATTTTTCATGTTTTCATAAGAAAGATCAAGGAAATAGAACTTAGGGTTAATTACAACAATTAAAATGAAAGTAAGCGTCACCAAAATAACAATATCACCTTCTAATCTCATTGTTCATTTTCCGATAGAAATTTTTCTTTCCACCTACAGAAAACAGCAACACCTTCATCTGAAGTGTCTCCAATGGTTTGTTAAAATTAAAGTAACACTCTAGTACTAATCCTCGCCTGAAGACAAGACAGAAATCATATTCTTAAACATTTCTAAACAAATTTTAGAACACCTTCAAACAATTATGCTTTATACCCCTAACAATGAATACAACATAAAATGACAGTCAACAACAAGTTCAAAACTCTTAATATACACAGGTAACATAAACGAGGAACAGGGGAGTGCTCATGAGCCCCGGTTGCTTCGGTTGGCTTCACTGTTCTCCTGAAGGAGTGCTTGGACCAAGCATGCTCATACAGCAAGTCTCTGAAAATCTCTCTCTCTCTCTCTCTCTCTCTCTCTCTCTCTCTCTCTCTCTCTCTCTCTTTTCCTTCCCCATAATTTATTTGAGTCGAGAGCCTTTTTGTAACATAATTTGTGGAGCACAGTAGAAGAGAAAAGAGGTGGGGTGAATGAAGGAAAGTGAATTAGAGGGATCAGCACAAAGCGTTTTTGATGTAGTAGATCACAAACCTTATTTGGAAAGTCTGAATGGTCTGAAAAGGTTTGTTCTGTTCAGTAGTTCTGCCTAATCCTCAGTCCAAACATTTGCCCCAATAAACATTAGATTATTTTTATGTTAGCTATAAAGCTGTCAGTCCTCAATAAACAGATACACTCCTGGTGGCTTTCCCTTCCCTGTCAAAGAATTGTCAAAATGTATACTGACTCTTAAGTTAAAGCAAACACAGAAAAGAAACGTGAACGTAGAATGGCACAGCACAGCGTAATGGGAAGCTGTTGAAATCCTAAATAAACGATGGTTGAGCAGTAAGTGGTGATTACAGGTCGCCTATCATGCCGTATAAGGTCGTCAGTGTGGTATTAGCACCCCAGTGTTGCCGTGAGGGAATGCTGTAACCTGTACTAGCAGGTAAGTTAGACCCAGACTTCAGTTCCTCTCTATTAAGTTTTATGTCTGATGTGTCCATTTGTTGAAGGAAGAGAAACAAGTTCAATGAAAGGGACACTTTGAAGATTTTTATTTCCCACAGGGGCAGTTTATTTCTGTCTGGGAAGTCCCTTCATAGTTTTGGTGGCTATTTTTCTCTTCCTCCCTATAATCTGGAATGGTCATGAGGGTGTGAGGGCACATTAAGGTACTAAAATGTGCGTTCCAAGGCTTGATGCTCCCGCTTTCACAGTTCCTTTCAGAAATATTGTTTCCAGAAGTTAATAGTTTCTTTTTTAAATTTCATGGAACTGAAATAGTTATTGTTGCTAAACCATCATTTTACTGCAGTTAAGCATTTTGTTTCTCTTCTTTGTGGATACAGGGTCTACAGGGCATGCACTGTCTAGGACAGGACAGGGTCTACAAGGGATGCTTCTCTTTGTTTGCTGGGTACGCTTGTGAGGCTGGGAAGGAAACAAAATACAGAACACCAGTAACTGTCCACTTTTAGCTGGAATTGTGTTGGTTTGTTCTTTATCTCCTAGATCCTTAGGCTTTGTAAACAGTAAGTTGGATATTACACAGAAAAATATTTAAGGAAGATGTAATAATGTGACTGTCAAAAATCACAAAAGAGCTGTTCCATGTTCATTTTAATTATTTGTATAAAACAAGTGGCTGGCTTTCAGAAAGAGAGAAGAGAGAGAAAGAGAGAGGGAGAGGGAGAGGAGGGAAGAGATACAGAGAGAGAGAGAGAGAGAGAGAGAGAGAGAGAGAGAGAGAGAGATCCACATTTAGAAGATTCAGGATAAGCAGGATAAAGTAAAAATAGGAGAAGGGTCACTTAGGAGTGTAACCTGGGTTAACAAAGAATTTGAGAACAGAAGAGCTGAAGGCAGAGATATTGAGAACCCCAAGGTCAGATGAATACTCCCTTTGTTCTAGTAACCAATGTATGGTTTTCCCTGCCAAGGCTGAAAGAAGAATGATTTCCCCAAGGAATGCCCCATCCCTGGAGATGACTGCCATCAAAAGCATTCTGAGAAGGTGTAGGAAAAAGATTAAGCACTGAAGACAGGTGGTGTGGCAGAGGAAGGGGTGAGGACAGGGGTGTAGAAAAGGTAAAATGTCAGCATCCTGAGAATGAGATCCACAAACGTGAGAGGAGGAAATGGAGAGTGTCAAATTTAAACCCATGGTGTGTATCTAGTGGCCCTGAGCAATGTAGGCTTTAAGGAGAAAGACAGGACACTCTGTTCACCATGGTAGTGTCTTTTCATGTGTCAGATATGCATAACTAAGCCCATGCCAAAATATATTCAGTAGTGTTCTTATCACCCTGAAGGTGCAGTTAAAAAAAAAAAAAGAAAAGAAAAGGTCACAGTGTAAGAAGATGTGGTAAGTGCTCGCTAAGAAACTTCAAATTTCCACTAAAGTTTTAAAAATGAAAATCAACTTCCAAGTCAAAAACTACAATTTACTTACTTTTAAAAGTGTGTCTTTTAAACAATAATTGCAAAGATCTAGACTCAGATTACCTGAGTTCAAACTCTGCAAATGAAGAAGAATTGCACAAGTCACATTGATGTTTGGCTTTGGTTGACTTGCCAATAGGATGGGAAGAGTTACAGTTCCTCTGTAATAAGGATGTTGCTATGACAACATGAATTAGTGTATACAAAGCACCTAGCAGGTACCTGGCAATTGGCAAGCTAACAATATTATTTTAGTATCTTGAAATTAGTATTTTAAAAATTTTATGATTTATTATAAGAGTATATGAGTTATTCTTACTCCTGCAACTGTATAATCAACTAAGTGTAATACTGTTTAGCTACTACTATATATTTTATGTTGTACTACTATGTACAGTGTCTTGTCTAATATTCAATATCATAAAAATCATTAGCAAACTGAATATGATGATAGACTGTGTGACATGAACACTTAATAACTGATAATTTATGTTACATTATGTTCTTAAGATTTCCATTAGAAACTTCTTTTGATCTATATTTTTTTACATTTTTCAAATTTCTATGGAAAATTCACACCTCCTCATCATGTTCTTGAACATATTTATTATAGATTTTTTAAGAAGTGTCAGTGACACACAGAATTACATAATCTGGCCATTCCACTCATAGTTTCATTCCCCCAGAGAACTGAAAGCAAGAATGTGGCAGATATGTACACTCATGATATTAAAACTAATAGTTACAATAGTCCAAATGTAGAAACACAAAAAAATATACATCTACATTGGATGAAGAGACAGAAAAAAATGCAGCACGTATTTGTGACAAGACATTTAGCTTTAAAAAGGAAGGGAATTCTGACCTACACTACAAGACGGATGAACCTGACCACCCTATGCCAGTGAAATAAGTCAATGAATAAGAAAAGGACAGATGCTTTATGATTCCATAGATATAAGCCACAAAGTAGAGTCGACATAAAGGCAGAGGTGGACAGGGATGCGGAAAGGGGCAAATGAGACATTACTGTTCAAAGGATACAGTTTCAGTTTGGTAAAATGAAAAGGTCTAGAGAGAGACAGCTACACAACTGTGAAAACACTTGTTGCCACCAAAGTGTATGTTTTAAAATGTCTAAATTGATAACTTTTATGCTACATATAGTTTATCACAATAAAAGTAACAATAAGAAGTCCATGCCTGGGGGCTGGAGATTTATTTCAGTTAATAATGTACTTGTCTTACAAACATGGGGATCCATGTTTAGTTCCAAAGCCCACATAGTGAAGAAGTAGCCTGTGCTTACAATCCTAGACCAGGAGAGGCAGAAACCCTCAGAGGATCCCTGGGGCTCACTAGCCAGCCAGCCTAGCTACATGGTGAGTTACAGAGCAGAAACCAACCCTGTTTCAAAGAGAAGGCAGTTGGTGACCAAAAACCAAGACCCCAAGGGTTTTACACACACACACACACACACACACACACACAAACACACAAATCTCTTCCAGATAATTCCAAAATTTAAACATTTTATTGTCTACTTTTCATATTTTATCTTTTCTCCTACGTAAATTAAAAACAGAGCACAATGTCTATGAGCAGGAAGTGCCATAAAGAATGATAATGAAGGCAGAAAAGAGGAAAGCAATGGACATGTACTGTTTTTCACTTCATCTAGTCATTCTAGATTTGCTACCAGAATCCTCCAGTACCACAGAGCATTAATTGCCAAAGGTGGATCCCATGGCTTAGAAAACTATATATCCAAACCCAGGCCCTCATCTCCAAATACCTGCACGGCATTAAATAACAATACTGTCTTCCTAAGATGATTATACATTTTCATGGCAAATTATCATGGTCTTAATGACACTACAAAAGTCATGACATTTTCTTGATATTTGTTTTGATTTGATTCTACTGTATATATGAATATGGCCAGACTGTATATGTATAATTATATAAATTTGGCAATCATTTTAATTACATTCAGTAAACTCAATTTAGGTGATATATGTATGTGTGTGTTTACAAAATGTAATTGAAATGATTACCAAATTTATATAATTATGCAAATTATATATTACGGAATTTATGTAATTATAATTATATAATGTACACATGCATGCACACACACACATATATATTTCTAAAGAAGATTTCTATAAGAGAATATACACAGGATATTATTTCAATTTTAGATGGTGAAAGAAGGAATCAAAGGGAGATAAAGGAAATGTGGGATTAATGTTCTTCTTTCTTTTTTTATGACAAAAGGTTTCTCTTTGTATCCTTGGCTGTCTTGGAGCTTTCTTTGTAGACCAGGCTCAGAGATTTACCTCCCTCTGCCTCCCAAGTGCTGAAATTAAAGGTGTGTGCTACCACGCCTGCCTGGAACTAATTTTCAATGTATTGCCATCAAAAGACTTTCTTTGAGTAACCCAAGAGGTTTTAGTCTTTAAAAACTTTTATATAAATTTATTATGTATACATGAATGTAGGATATGCTGTGTACTTGGAGGTCAGAAGACAGCTTGTGAATGTCAAGTGGTTCTCTCCTAACATGGGTCTCAGGAATCAACCTCAGGAAGTCAGGCTTGGCAGCAAGCGCCTCTTCTGAAGAGCTGTCTCACTAGCACAGAGGTCCTACTCTTAAACTTCCAAGTTAAGGTGATGAGGACAACCATTCTAAATAATCGGGGTGGGGGGTGCTACTTTGATGGTTGTACAGGGACAGCTACCTATATTAAGGTGGATACTATGTACATGATCTTGATAACTTGAACAAGGTGGTCTACACTACTCTAAGAGCTCCATACCCAAACTAGATCCATGTCAGATTTTTTTTTTCTGTTTTGATAATTAACATCATAGTTCCTCAGCTACCTCATGTAGAAGAGGTCTCTCCATAACTACTTTCTCTTAAATAAAAAATGGTAGTTCATTCTTGAGTCATATTTGAATGACTGTGCCCAGAAGCACAGACTTAGGTCACTCAAATTCTATGTTTTGATGTGAGAGAAGTTTCATGGAGTTTTATCATTTTATAAAATATAGAAAGTCATAAAAGTAAGTTTCTGTTTTGATTCTATTCTTATTTTAGGCATAGCAATTAACTGTATATCTTACTGTTTGTGTAGTAAGATGTCTCATATAGTGACATCGTTTCTTCCAGATTCCTTACAAAAAAGATCCATTAGAGCTCCAAATTTGGACTTTCTCAAATCTCCTTTTAGAAAAAGCATGTCAACACTTCCAATCTCTTAAAAGTAGAGTTTATTCTCTTTTAAGCATGAAAAGATTTTAGAAAATGTAACATTGGCTGTCATGAACCATTAAGATTAAGGTCTTGAAGTCTCAAAGGGTAAAATGAAATAGGATAGAAAGACAGGTATTAAAAGGGTATGGCATAAAGGCACCTGTTGACTAAGAATCAAGAACTTCATCCCTCTTGTTCTCACAATGCTGGACAGTGACATATACACTATCAAAGGAGCCAGGTAATCATCAGTGTCACCCAACTGTGATCCCTTGTAAGCTATAATAATAGCTGCCCTGACAAGATGAACACTGGTGGTACAATAATGGTAAGAATGTTATTGGTGTAACCAAAAACTTTCTGATTACATCTAAGGCCAACTCCATGATATGGAACCAATACCAGGCACTGTTAATGAGGTCAAGAACCTGCAAGTAGATAGGTAATAGTCCCTAGAGTAAAATTCAATAATATTATTATGCCAAATGACCATAATATTAAAAGAACTCCTTATAACTTATTGCTAAAACCATAAATTGCTACAGCATAGTATGTGTCTTTTAACTCTCTTTAAAGAATTTTCCTCTTGCAGTAGATGGAGATTAACAGAGACACTCAACTAGTCACTGTTCAGAGAAAAGAAACCATGGAATGCCTAATCCTATATGGTTGGCTTATGTCTCACCTCTCTACCCCAAGACTCGAGGATCTTCTTGGAGGATGAGTTAGGACGACTGTAAGAGCTAGACATAGTGGATAACTTAAAAGAAACAATATTTTACAGACAGACGAGGGCAGTTGATGGCAATTGTGATAACATGCAGAAAACCCATGCAAGCTCAAGCTACAGCTTCCCACATGGATGGGGGAAGTACACAGAATATCACCACTAGTTATAGACATTGTATAGGTACAGAGAGAGAGAGAGAGAGAGAGAGAGAGAGAGAGAGAGAGAGAGAGAGAGAGAGAGCGCCAGTTTTATTTAAAGATATAACCCCTAGTAGATTGAACACACTCTAGGGCAGGTTCCAAGCCCTAGTGATATGAGATGTCTTTCTGTATGCTGTAAATGTGCTCTATTGTCATTTCTTAATAAAGAGGCTGTATTGGCTTATGGCAAAGCATCTTTTAGGCAGGTGGGAAATCCAAGAAGAGATAAAAGACAAAGAGGATTGTTTCTAGGTCCTTGCTATTACAAATAATGCTTCTATGAACATAGTTGAGCTAATGCCTTTGAAGTGTGAATGTGCATTTTTAGGGCATATGCCCAGTAGCTTGGGGAGATGAATTCCCAGTTTTCTGAGAAACCGCCATACTGCATTCCAGAGTGGCTGAACAAGCTTACACTCCCACCAACAATGGAGGAATGTTCCCCTTGCTCCGCACCTTCTCCAACATAGGCTGTCATCTGTGTCTTTTATCTTAGCCAATCTGACAGGTGTCAGGTGTTATCTCAAAGTTGTTTTGATTTGCATTTCTCTGACGGCTAAAGATGTCGAGCACGTTTCAACTGCTTTCCAGCCATTTGTAAGTCTTCTGCTGAGAATTCCCCTTTTAGTTCTGAACCCCATTTTTTGATTGGGTTATTCAAGGTTTTGGGCTCTAGTTTCTTCTATATATTTTAGAGATCAGTCCTCTATCACTTGTAGAGTTGATAAAAATAATTTCCCATTCTGTAGCCTGAAACTGGAAACAACCTAGATGCCCCTCAACTGAAGAATGGATTAACAAACTGTGGTACATCTACACAATGGAGTACTGCTCAGCACTGAGAAAAAATGATATCCTAAAATTTGCAGGTAAATGGATGGATTTGGAGAATATCCACCTGAGCGAGCTATCACAAACCCAGAAAGATAAGCAAGGGATGTACTCACTCATTAGTGGACTCTAAACAAAAAAGCAAAAAGCAAAGCATGTCCAAGCTGGAAACCACAAACACTGAATAGCTTGGGATCTGAAACACCTTGGACCAGCACCTCCCTCCAGATCCCACTCCCTCCAGACGAACACCTGACTCAGTCTTGATGTTGGTGTGAGGAAAGCAGATCTGCCAGGAGTGGATGCTGAACTAAGCCACATTGGGACCTTGGGACCTCCTGCCCTTGCTGGGGAGGAGACAAAGTGATGTGGAGAAGAGAGAGTGACTGGAAGGGGCAGGAGGGGAAGGGAGCTTGAACAAGGAGATACACGGATAGAAAATGTGACTTTATTCATAACAAGAAAAAAGACAAAGAGGGAAAAGTCAAGGAGAAGCTTCAGGCTGCTGCCCAAAGAAGCAAGATGTAATGGGCCACAGGCAAAGCCATGGATCCCAATGCATAGATTAATGAAGATAGCTTGAGTTAAGTTGTAAGAGCTAGTTGGTAATAAGCCTGAGCCGTAGGCCAAACAGTTTGTAATTAATATAATAAGCCTTTGTGTGATTAATTGGAACTAAGCAGGGGAACCACAGATGGGAAAGATTCCTCTGGACCGTGAGCTCAGACAGGCTAGAAACTTCTGGCTACAAATTAATACAAGTCTCTGAATAATCATTTTATAAGCAGCTGCAAGGAGAGCTTTATTTGGACTGAGAGACCTGGATGGGCCAGAAAACTTTAGGCTACAAATGGCATCTGCCATGGGGCAGTGAAAAAGCTTTAAAAAGATTCTGAATACACAGAAAAGGAGCCATACTGGACTTCCTAGATTCAGTTTCATGTCAGCAGCAGCACAGAAACACAACTCCCAGGAGATGTCTGTGAGTGGTAGTGGGCTGCTAGCCTCCATGAGCTAAGCTGCATGGATGATTTCCACAGTCTCTCTCATGGCCTTTGGTAAAAAAAAAAAAAAAAAAAAAAAAAAAAAGGCTTCTCTCAGCCATTGCTTGCTGGTTCAGCTGCACAACCATGGGCTTAAAAACATAGCTCCATGCTACTTAATACTGCTTCCTAGAATTGGTAAGGTAAGTGTGACTGATGGACACTTTCACTGTGTTGAAAAGCCAAGTGGGGTGGAGTTAGCAGCCAATGGTCCTAGCTACACAGTTTAGCAACTTAAAAGCTCTCCTGGTTAAAAAATGGTTAAATATATGCAATACAATATAGATTCAGATGGAGAAAACCTCTGAATGGGTAAGAATGTGTGTAAAAATATACATAGGCTTGGAAGAAAGAAAAAAGGGTATAGGCAGCTATATTAGGAAATAAATAGTTTTTAAAAATTAAATCCTTAAACAGACAGTAAAAATAATATAAAATAGCCACATAAAGATGGAAAATACACAGAGTCTGGATATGTATATTATTGTATTTTCTTTTAATTTTTTAACTGTTAATGAGCTAACTGCAGAAAGACATTTGATTGTGAGGGCTACTAAGTTAAACTTCAACATAAGACCATCTACGCAGAACTTGATAGAAAAGAAAGTGGGAAATAACACAGACACTAAGAACAACAATCAGTGAGTGGGATCTCTTGAAACTGAGAAGTTTCCTTAAGGCAAAGGACACAGTCATTAAAACAAAACGACAGCCTACAGAATGGAAAACGATTTTCACCAACCCTACAAGTGATAAAGTACTGATCTCTAAAATATATAGAGAAAGAAACAGAGCCCCAAACCCTAAATAACCCAATCAAAAAATGGGGCTCAGAACTAAAAAGGGAATTCTCAGCAGAATTACAAATGGCTGAAAGACACTTGAAAAAAAATCAACATACATATTTTAAATGTATCTTGACTTTGAAATTTAGGTCTAAGGATATGTTCTCTTTGGAAAAGAAGTTCTGCTTTTGTTCTACAGATAATCAGAATCTGTGGATTGCTTCTAGGCTAATATGGATTGATGAGGAAGACTCCCTGAAAATTCTCTGATGGGAAGAGATAGCCACATCAGGTTCAAGGCTGCAAACTAAGATGATTCAGCCTCAAGGTCCCTCAAAGATCATCAGTGCACCTAATCAGCAGGAAGTAGCCTACAGAACTATACCCACATTCACAAAATAGATTATGGATTTTTGTTTAGAGGGTTTGGTTATTGGTCATAGTCAGTCTCCTTCTAAAGAATAAAAAGGAAAATATATGTGATAGGATTAAAAAGCTAGATTATTGAATCTACTTGTAAGCAAATACTTGTTTTAAATACTTTACATTTATATCGATTTTAGTTTATTAATACAAATTTAAGATCAATTTTGTAATACTATATGTATATTTCTACTCTTGTTTAAGGTATGTTTATGTAACACATTTAAAATTGTAATATACAATTAAGAAATTCAAATTAATAGTTAATCATCTCTAATAAACTTATAGTTATGCTAGTTGGGTTTTTTTAACATATACAAAGATATATTTCAATTAGATAGGTAATCTTTAAACACTTTAAAGACCTACAGACATTTGAAATATTTTATGAATTTAGATTTTTTCTGGACAATGAGAAATGTCTTTGCAGCACCAATCTATGTCAAGACTATGATGGTCATTAATAAAATTCCATATAGAGATTACTTTTTTGTTTCAAACATTAGCCACTGGGCAGAAAATTGTTCTTCTCTTGGCTACTTGACAGTATGCTATATAAAATGGACATTCAGGCTCCATAGGAAAATGATCTTTGGAACTTTGGCAGAACAAGCCAAGATGGTCTTTAAGGTTCTTGCTTTGCCAAGAACACCGCCAGATATTATGCAGGACACAGAGAGAAGTGACTGACAACTATGTCAGATTGAGCAGAGCACTACTTCAAATTTTCTGCTTCACTGAAAAGTACGCCAGATATTCTAAGCCTGTAGGCTGAAGATGGATGCCCCAACATTACAGAGGACCTTTGGTTGACTTCCCAGACAGTCAGATGTCTCTGTTATTTCTAGAATTTTTGAAGTTGCTTACAATACCTTACCTTACTCAGGTAATATTATATCCTTTTGTGGTTGTTGATGGAGTTAAAGACTAGAAAGTTATAATTACAGTTTTCCTTAGCCATGATAAAAGGTAAATTAGATATGAAACTTTAGAATACAGATATAAGAATATTTTCTTTAATTTTACTAAATACAAAATGAATAGATATAGTAACTATAATTCTTGTTTGATAACTTTTACATGTAATTTTACTATGTTAAAACTGAAACTTTCATTTTTGATCAGACAAAAAAGGGAAGTGATATGGGATATCTTTCTGTACACACTGAATACTCTTTATTACCATTGGTTAATAAAGAAACTGTTTTGGACTATGGCAAGGCAACTTAGAGACAGGTTGGAAATTCAAGCAGAGATTAAGATAAAGGAGGGCAGAGTCAGAGGTGCTGCAGGTTGCTGCCCAGAAAGCAAGATGTAATGGATCACAGGAAAAGCCATGAAGTCACATGGTAATACACAGATTAATAAAAATGGGTTGAGTTACGTTGTAAGAGCTGGTTGGTAATGAGCCTGAGCCATAGGCCAAACAGTTTATTCAGAGCTGTGAATACAATGTATGATGGTCCTTGGGATCATCTTAATATCTGCCAATCACCTGGATCAATGTAGAAGCATTAAATGGCTCAGAAAGTTATTGACCCTAAGAAGAGAACTACTATTGCTGTCTTGCAAAGTGAGCATGCTATTAAACTTTCTTCTAAATATTTATATCTACACACATAGATTAGTGCGTTCCTTAACTCTGGCCAAAGAAGCTTTGTATTTTGTCATGAGTAGCAGTTAATAAACTATTCCTAACTGGTCAACACACTGAAAATAAGTTCTCTGTGAGTGCTTGGTTATAAGTGATACATCTATATCAATATCCCCAAAGGTAATATAAAACTGCAGAAGAAAGGACATTAAAAATGTAAGACCCAGAGGATGGGGAAGAGTGCTAAGGAGGGTTGTCTTCTTGTCATGGTATGGTTATTGCATTCATAAACTCACAGAAGGTGTGGCTATCCACACAAAACCTGTAAAAGAACTACACAAGTCAAGCCAACAAAATTCCTAAGCAAGCAGCATTAGTTAGGCTCAATGGATTACAAAAAAAGGATCCTCATTTCTATTCCATTGATCCACAAATCTGTTTTTATGCCAGTACCAGGCTGTTTTTATTACTGTAGCTCTATAGTATAACTTGAAATCAGGGATGGTGATACCTCCTGAGGTTCTTTTGTTGAGCAAAATTGTTTTGGCAATCCTGGCTTTCCTGTTATTTCAAATAAAATTGAGTTTTGTTCTTTCAAGGTCTGTAAAAAATTCTGTTGTGATTTTGATGGGAAGTGCATTGAATTTGTAGATTGCTTTTGGTAAGATTGCCATTTTCATTATGTTGATCCTACCTATCTAGGACCATGGGAGTCTTTCCATTTTCTGATATCCTTTTCAATTCTTTCTTCAGAGATTTAAAGTTTTTGTCAAACAGATATGATACTTCTTGGTTATAGTTACACCAAGGTAGTTAATGCTATTTGCAGCTATTATAAAAGGTAATGTTTCTTTATTTCTTTTTCAGCCCTTTTATTTTTAGTATATAGGAGGGCTACTGATTTCTTTGAGTTAATCTTGTATCCTGCTACATTGCTGAAAATGTTTATCAGCTGTGGAACTTCCCTGGTAGAATTTTGTGGGTCACTTATATATACAATCATATCATCTGCAAAGAGAGATAGTTTCACTTCTTCTTTTCCAATTTGTATCCCCTTTATCTCCTTTTGTTTACTTATTGCTTTAGCTAAAACTTTGAGAACTATGTTGAATGGATAAGGGGAGAGGGGACAGCCTTCTCTAGATCCTGACTTAAGTGGGATTGCTTTGAGTTTTTCTCCATTAAGTTTGATGTTGGTCTTTGGCTTTTTGTAAATCGCCTTTCTTTTTTTTTTTTTTTTT
>PVIH01009911.1:32123-79105 GCA_004025045.1 Sigmodon hispidus | reverse complement strand
TCTAATTGTTCTAAGGCTTTCAGCTGCACTGTTAGGTCTCTAGTGTGGGATTTCTCAAGGTTTTTCATATAGGCATCTAGCGCTATGAATTTTCCTCTTAAGACTGCTTTCATTGTGTCCCACAAGTTTGGATACGTTGTAGATTCATTTTCATTGAATTCTAGGAAGACTTTGATTTCTTTCTTAATTTCTTCCTTGATCCAGAGATGGTTCAGCTGAGTGATGTTTAGTTTCCATGAGTTGGTAGGCTTTCTTTGGGTTTTGATGTTGTTGAACTCTAACTTTAGGCCCTGGTGGTCCGATATGTTACAAGGGACTATTTCCATTTTTTTGTATCTGTTGATACTTGCTTTATGACCAATTATGTGGTCAATTTTGGAGAAAGTTCCATGAGGAGCTGAGAAATATGTATATTCCTTTGCCTTTGGGTGGAAGGTTCTGTAGATATCTATGAAATCCATTTGCATCATAACCTCTTTTAAACTCCTTATTTCTCTGTTGAGGCTCTGTCTGGTTGATCTATCCAGGGTTGAAAGTGGGGTATTGAAGTCTCCCACTATTAAGGTGTAAGAATTGATGTGGGATTTGAGCTTTAGCAGTGTTTCTTTTACATAAGTAGGTGCCCCTATATTAGGGGCATAAATATTTAAGATTGAAATCTCCTCTCGACCATTTTTTCCTGTGATGAATAAGTAGTGATCTTGGTCCCTTTTAATTGCTTCTAGCTTAAAGTCTACTTTGTTAGATATTAGGATTGCAACCCCTGCTTGTTTCTTAGGACCATTTGACTGGAAAATCTTTTTCCAACCCTTTATTCTAAGCCTGTGTCTGTCTTTGTGGTTGAGGTGTGTTTCTTGTAGGCAACAGAAGGATGGCTTCTGTTGTTGTATCCATCTTGTTAGTGTGTGACGTTTTATAGGAGAATTGAGACCATTGATATTAAGGGAAATTAGTGACCATTGATTCATATTTCCTGCCATTTTTGGTGGTAACTTGTTTGTATTTCCTTTCTCTAGGGTATTCTTCTGTGGACTTATTGATTGTTTGTGATTTCGTGGGTGTATCTGGGATCCTTAGGTTGGAGTTTTCTCTCTAATACTCTCTGTAGTGCTGGATTGGTAGGTAGATATTCTTTCAGTCTGACTTTGTCCTGAAATACCTTGTTTACTCCATCTATGGTGATTGATAATTTTGCAGGGTATAGTATTCTAGTTTGGCAGCCATGCTATTTTAGTGTCTGTATAACTTCTGATCAAGCCCTTCTAGTTTTCATCATTTCCATTGAATAGTCAGGCGTTATTCTGATGGGTCTGCCTTTATATGTGAGTTGGCCCTTTTCTTTTGCAGCTCTTAAAATTTTTTCTTTGTTCTGTATGTTTTGTGGCTTGATTATAATGTGGCACGCTGACTTTTTTTGGGGTCATATCTATTTGGTGTTCTATAAGCTTCTTGTATCTTTATAGGCATTTTCTTCTTCAGGTTAGGGAAGTTTTCTTCTATGATTTTATTGAAAACATTATCTTTGAGCTGGTATTCTTCTTCTTCTATTCCTATTATTTTCAAATTAGGTCTTTTCATGGTGTCCCAGATTTCCTGAACATTTTGAGTTATGGCTTTTTTAGTTTTACTATTTTCTTTGACTGATAAATCTATTTGAGCTACTGAGTCTTCCACTTCAGAGATTCTATCTTCCATCTCTTGAACTCTGTTTGTTATGCTTGTATCTGTGGTTCCAGCTTTTTTCTTCAGGTTTTCTATTTCCATCTTTGCCTCATTTTGTGCCTTTTTTATTGCTTCTATTTCAGCTTTTATTTCAACTTTTAGTTCCTGGCATATTTCTTTCATAGATTTGTTCATCTCTTCCAATTTTTTGTTTGTATTTTCTTCTATTTCTTTAAGGCTTTTTTTTCATATCTTCTTTGAGGGCTTCAATGATCATCAAAAAAGAATTTTTGGTGTTGCTTGCTTCTGTTTCCTCTTCATTGCTCAGTTCAGGTCTTGTATTTGTAAGATCGCCACTCTCTTCTGGAGTTACCATGTTGTTCTTTGTATTATTATGTAATTTTTTGCACTGACGTTTGCCCATGGCTTCAGTGGTTCATGATTAGATGGCTCCTGTTCAGTTGTGGCACTCGGGCTTGTGTGCCTCCTGTCACCTCTCTGGGCAGGGTCTGAATCTACCCTTCAGAGACCCCAGAAGTTATCTATTTGCTCAGTTCAAGGTCGAGGTGGATAGCCGTGCAAATTCCCTCAGCAGGAGCTGTGGGTATGGTGACAGGCAGAGTTTATTTGCCCCTGCTACAGAGTGCGCTAGGACTTTGCAGACAGCACCTGTTCCCGGAAGTGGAACAGAAACTGATGGGAGCTCAACTCTCCCTCCCTGGCTGGGATATAGGCACTTGGGCCTGGTGACCCCTCCTCACCTCTGGGCATGGTCTGAGTCTGTCCTTCAGGGACTCCTGTAGTTGTCTGTTCACTCAGTTTGAGGTGGAGGTGGGTAGCCGTGCAAATTTCCTCAGCAGGAGCTGTGGGTATGCTGACAGGCAGAGTTTATCTGCCCCCACTACAGACAGCACCTGGTCCCGGAAGCAGAGTGGAACCAGAACCGACCCAGCTGTTTTCATCTATGAACATCATGATGGACTCTAACGCCAGCACACTACCTTCTTCCAGGTGTTGACAGAACAGCCAATGTCAAGCTTGCATTTCTCAATGTTTTGTTTAATGCACGGGATGGTTTCTCTTTCATTTTCTTCCTGCAACTGTCTTGCTTAGCCTGCCTTTTGAGAGACCTGCCTGCTCTTAGAACTCTGGTGTGTATGTGTGTATTTGAGCACATGTGTGCATATGAGTAGGAGCCAGGCATCAATTTCAGGGGCAGCTTCTCAGAAGCCATTCACCTTATTTTTTGAAACAGGCTCTCTCACCAAATCTGAGTTTCATTGATTGAGCTAAGCCCTGTCTCCCCAGTGCAGGAATTAAGGGGATATACCTCGACACCTCCTGCTGAGGATCCAGCCCAGGTCTGTGCCTGTGTAGTAAGCCACATGTCAACTGAGCCAGCTCTTCGGTGTCTTTTATTTTGCTTTTGAATGAGCCAAATATTTTTTTATTTGTTCATTTATTGCACTTGAAGTGTTCTTCGGTGACATTCTTGACCATAGGCCTTGGCCTCCACATCTCTGTAAACAACCTCTTGCTTACTGGTCAGTTTTCCCCCTTGATCAATTTTACAGAGGCCTTCCCCTTCTCCCAGTTTCTTATAGTCATCAAACTTGGTCAGGCTGGTATTGAGCTCAGTGTAAAGGGCCTTGGCCATCTTGGTGTATGTAGGCTCATCACAGTTGAATGCAAAACACACAAAGATGGGCCTGGAACTTGTCTACAATAATGACAGTTTCACAGATTCACCTCTTGTACAGTAATGCTAGTGTCTGTTACAGCTCCAGCCTCAGTACCTTGCTCAGCCACAGCAGCGGGTTCCTGGTGAAGCTGAATCTTGGATTGCACTGGAGATTCCACCCCTAGAAAAGCCAGTGTTATGTATCCAAAGCTGTCTGTGAACACCCGATTTTCCAGCTCTACCTTCTGAGTGCTGGCATTATAGTTCTGTGCCGTCACGCCTGGATTGTCTCTGGTATTTATTGCCACTGTACCATCTTGTGGAAAGATCATTTTAGAGTCTCTGCCTTAATTATTCTTATTTCATCCTGACTTAAGGATGTGTGGGTACACACTGTATCTGAAAGATGAGATTGGAGTCTTTCTTAAATTGGCCTCTTTAAATCCACATGTTAGATAGTGCAGGTTATAGCTGCATATACTAATGAGGCACAGAGTGCTGCTATAACTTGAATCCAATATGGAACGACCAAGTCAAGCTATCCAGCTCATCTATCCCCCCAAACATTTGAGCCTTCCATGATGAGAACATTTGAGATTGCTCCCCTCCCATCACTGTATCCTCCTTCTCTCTTCCCCTTTACAACCCTCTGCTGCTGAGAAAAACATTTTGACTTACTGATCTAGCTCCCTCATTTTTGGTGCTACAAGAACATCCCAGTGCTGGAGAGGCTGGAGCAGGAAGATGATGAGCTTGGAGCCAGCCTGGGCTACATTAAACCTTGTCTGAAAAAAAGGCAATATGAAGGAACATGTTGGCTCACCTTTAATCCCAGTACTCTGGAGGCAGAGACAGGAGAATCTCTGTGAGTTCCAGGGCAGCCTGGTCTACATAGTGAACTCTAGGACAGCCAGGGCTATGTAGAGAGAGCCTGACTCAAAACACAAACAACAAAAAGCAACAACCAAACAAACTATTTAATAAATTAGAATAAATACACTGAGTTCTGTCACCTCCCTTGGCTTTGCCTCAGCTGCATTCGCTGCGTGCTTGTAACTCAGTGCCTGCAATAGTGAGTCTGCTGTGTATGACCACAGGCAGCTGGCTTCGCTATGCTCCCCAGAGACTCTTCTGGATGGTGCTAATGCCCTAAAGATGTTACTAGCTTCTCTCATTTAAAATCCTGTGGTCCCTCCACTGTGATGCTAGGGATGAACACAGCCGCACCTGAGTGTAACACTACAGTGAGGTAGCTGTTCACCTAGCTGCACACAAGCCTCCTCTAAACTTCAAAACAAATGGGAAACATGGGCATTGTCATTTACATTTCCAGTCTTGGACATATTGCCATAGCAGAAATAATATATGCACATTATATTAAAAAACCAGACACTCTGTCTGGAGATACAGCTCAGCCACCAAGTTTGAAAAGCTGAATTTAATCTCTGAGGTCTACGTGGTAGGAAAGAACCTTGTGTTATCTTCTTCCCTGTGTATAAATGTGAGCATTACACTCACACACATACACACACAGAGAGAGAGAGAGATACACACAGAGATACACACAGACAGACACACACAATACATGCATACATACATACATGCTTTTCTGAGGCAGGGTCTTTCTATGTATTCTTGCCTGGCTTGGCAATAGTGTATAGATAAAGCTTGTCTCAAACTTTTAAAGATTCACCTCCCCTTGCCTTCTACATTCTAGGATTAAAGATGGGTGTCACCATGCCCAACCAGAGTAATACTTTTAAAGCACTAAACAATCTGTTATATAAATAAGAGGAAAAGTTAATGTCTTTTGCATTTAAACCCCAAAAGGTACTGCACTTACCTGCTATATGCACAGTTATAATTTTTTCCTCTGTTTATTCAAATCTGTTTTTCCATGGGTTCAAGTGCATGTGCGGCTGTAAATGTTTGGGAGTGTATGGTATGCACTGTCCTTGTTCTAACTCACTGGGTAACAGACTGGGTTATTCTCCTTTTCCCAGGCTACTGTGTGTGTATGGGGGCTCCCTCTTTACTTAAGGCTTGCTTACAGTATTAGAGGCTTAGTCTGATATCATCATGGTGGGGAGCATGGCAGCATGCAGACAGACAAGGTGCTGAAGAGGTAGCTGAAAGTCCTACATCGGGATCTACAGGCATCAGGAAGAAAAAGATGCTGGAGCTGGTCTGAGCTTTTGGAAACTTCCAAGCCCACCCTCAGTGTCTCACTTTCTCCAATAAAGGCCACACCTCCTAACCCTTCTCAAACAGTGCCACTCCCTGCTGACTAAACATTCAACTACATGAACCTATGGAGGCTGTTCTCATTAAACCACAACAGGTACTAGAAGTAGTAGATTGTTAGTCATTCACTTACTTATTTTTGCTGTTTCTGTATTAGGGTCTTATTCTGCAGCCCAGGCTAGTCCCCAATTCTCAGAAGTTTTCCTGCCTTGCCCTCTGAATGCTGGGATTACAGATGTGTACCACTGACAACACTGGGAAGACAGGCAAACAGATTTCTGTGAGTTCAAGGCCAGCCTGGTCTATAGAGTGAGTTCCAGGTCAGCCAGGGCTACATAGAGAAACCATGACTCAAAAAAAAAAAAAAAAATCAAAGTGGGGAGGGGGATATGTCCACCACCAATCTGTCTAGAATGCAATGTCTTATTTTTCAGTTGAAGTTTTTAAATTTTAATGAGATTGACCTATTCCAAGGATTGAGGACTGTTTGTATTGTCTATTCATGTCTTTTATTACTTTTTAATTTTAACTTATATTTTTAATTGGTGAAAACTCATTATATGAATGAAGGTGTATATATATATGTATATATATTATATATATATATATATATATATATAAGACACACACATATGCTATTTAACTTTACCTCAAGTACATCTTGAGTTCATATTTGCTGGGTTTGTAGGCTTTCCCAAATCTATAACTTTAGTAAATTAAAAAAAAAACACTATTGTTGCTAAACTAATAATTCTCTTTAAAACTTTAAGGTTAGAAAAACTTTTCAAAACTATTTCATCATTCAGTTATAGTTTGGTTTATGTGCTTAGAGCACATCCATGCATCTCAAAGTCACTGCCATGCACAACATGAGTTAAAAGTCAAGCTCTGTTTTTCATCCAGATGTAGAGTAATTTTAAATTTTGTTTCTTTAATTGTAGTGTTGAGGATCAAACCTAGAAGCTCAGCACCCCACAGCTCAGCTACATTCCAGCCCTACCTAGTTGATCTTTTCATAATAAAGAATTGTTTCTTTTGAAGCTAGAAATGAGGAAAGTACTGTGATTTCAACCCTGGTGCTGCGCAAGACAAGGCTGGCCTTTACCTCTTAGCACACATGAACCTAATTCCTAGCAACACACAGGGTCCAAAACTACTCGGAACTCTTTGTCCAATAGATCTCTCCAGCATAAAAAATGTATGTCATATTACTAAAATAACATACAAACCAAAGACAAGCATCTGCAGTCTTCTGAGTAGATGCTACCCAGGCAAAGGGTACCCTACCCTGCCTCTAAGTGAGTCCCAAAGATGAGGGAGGTTACTGCTCCAGTGCACAGCCTCATTTCTGTCTTTATTCTGAGCTCTCTCCTTTGGAATGAGAACATCTCCCCCTTGTTTGCCTCATCATGGTCTTTTGGAACACATATAACAAACCTGGTTTGCAGGTTCACAGCCAAGAAGGGATTTCTTTCTCCCTAGGTCCACTCATACCTGACTGATATGATACTGTGTTAACTTAGGACTCAGAGTGGTTCTGGGAAAGTTAAGACTTTGGGCCAGTTGGAATGGGGTAAGTGTATTTAGCATGTGAGAAGAATATAAATTTGGGAGACAGAGAGGGTGCAATGTTATGGACTGAGTGGTATTCCTTCAAATTTGAGACAAAAGCCATATAGGCCAGTACCTCAAAATATGGCTACATTGGAAACAGCTTACAATAGGAAATGACATTGAAATAGCACTATTGGGATGAACTCTAATTTGAATGCTGTATTTGTAAGACAATCAGGATGTATAGAGAGAGCCCACAGGCACACACTTAGGAAGGGCCACATGAGGACACATGAGAAGTGGGTATCTGCAAGCCAGGCAGAGGCCTCCTGAGAAACCAGTTCTGCTCACACCTTGATCTTGGATGTCCAACCTCTAGAATATGTGAGTGTATTGCCTACTTCTGTGAATCTGTGGCCAAAAATGCCCCCAAAGAAAGGAGGGAATTATTTATTTTAGCTCAAATTCTAATACAAGTTCACTTGGCCTCATGTGCTTGAGTAGAACATGATGACGTTTGGCTGAAGACAGCCATTCACTTCATGGGAGATGGGACATGCAGAGAACAAAAGGGTCCCTCCCCCAACTCCGAGGGGAACCTGCTTACCTCAGCTGGGCTACTACCTCCTGAGATTTCCAGCGCCATCCAAAATAGCAGCCCCTACTGGAGAGCAGACATGGAGTACATTACATATATAAGCCACAACAGTGAGGAAATAAGTTTCTGTTAGGTCATAAGAAACACTGAATTCAACATTAAAATTCCAGGGAAACAGATGAAGCTTAGTGGCAGAGTTCTTGCTAGTGTGTTAGAGGCTCTGGGCTCCCATCCCTCCCGAATAATTTGTCAACTTCTCTCTTTGGCATTACTCTTTTCTTGGGTCCCCTTGCTTTTCACACTGAAACTAAAGTTCACATAAAGAGATTTTTGCTAATGACGAGAAGAAAAGGTTCATTTTTACTCTCATTCAGAAAGTCAACAAAGTACCTTTAAAAAATTGTTTGCAGCCTCTTGGTCTTAAGGGATGGACGCAATCAATGTGCACTCATATCTTGCTAGCTATGCTCTACTGCTGGCTCACCAGCCTGTGCCAGCACTGACCAGAAGGACAAGTTCTCTTGAGTTAATCTTCTAAGACACATTCTTAGCACTTTGCATTTCTACACAAAGTTTTTGTTTTCCACCTGTGTTGAAATATAGTTAACAAATGAAGATTGTATCTCTCTAGGGTGTACAGCATGGTGTTTTGATACATGTACTCATCATGGAGTGATTACTACAATCAAACAAATGTGGCCATCCCCTCACATAGGTGGCCTGTATGGGGGTGCTCATGACCCTAGCAGATTTCAAGTATAATCAGTCCAGTCACCCATGTCATCATTAGTTCTCCAGACTTTTTTTTTCTTTATGAGTCAAGGTCATGCTGTGCAGTGCTTTTTGGCTTGGAACTCACTGTACAAGTTAGCCAGATTGGTCTCAAACTCATGATCTATTTGCTTAACCTCATGAATACATGAATATAGCCATGCCACTTTGTAACCACCTTTAAACTGCACTTTGTACCCTTGGACCTATAGCTCTCTATTTCCCCCACCCCATCTATGTGTGTCGGGGGGACATTCACACATATGCCTGTGTATACATAGCATGCATTACCATACTGGGCTCTTTACATTAGTTCTAGAGATTTGGACTCAAGTCCTCATGTTTGAGTAGTAGGTATTTTGCTGACTGGGGATATCTCCCCAACCCAGAATCAGATATGCAATTTCTATTTTCCAAAATTTATTGGTGCACACCTGTGATCTCAATGCCAAGAAGATGGAGGCAGTAGGATCGAGACATAAAGCTACACATTGAGTTCTAGGCCATTTGTGTATATGTGAAACCAGGTCTCAAACAAACAAACAAACAAACAATAAAACATTTAATGATCTATTGGTATTTCTCACTTTAAGTAGGTGGCTAGAAGGGGCATGTAGAGGTACTGGGGATGAAATCCAAAGTTTTATGCATGACAGGAAAATGCTTAGCTACTGAGCTATAACTATTCTTTTTCTGGTTTTTTGTTTTGTTTTTTGAGGCAGGGTCTTGCTATGTGTCCAAAACTAACCTCCATCTCTTAATCTTCCTGATTAGAAGCTTCTAGAATACCAGGGTTGCAAGCATATTGTGTCAAACTTTTGGGAGCTGTTTGGCCTAGTTTTGGACCAGTATGAGAGAGCTTGTTCAATGGGTCTCCCGTTGAGACAAAGCCCATAGGGACAGTCTCACTTGGCAAGGACCAGTGGACTTGGGGACAGTGTCACCTGCACACTATCTACTCTTTCATAATGTCAATGTTCTCTTGGTGTTTAGTGTCACTTTGTCAATTACTCATGGGACAGATGTGATCATTCCTGGAAACCCCATTTTTTTCCTCAAATACTTTCTCTTAAAATTTTTTTTGGGAGCTGATGCTTCTTGGGTTTCTTGTCTGGGGATCCTAGATCCCAGGAGTTGTTCTAATCAGTGCTCACAGGATCAGAGGCACATAACCTCTATTTCAGTACATATGTTTTGAACAATAGTGTTCTTGAAAATGTATGTCTAATTTTATCACCTTTAGTTCTGTATAAACAAGATATACCTGGCTTGGTATGTGACCAAGCTACTAAATTACAAGTGTTATTTTGGTTTAAAAAGCATTTTGATATAAAAATTGAGGGGAAAACATATTCGACATATTTGGTTTCATCAGAGGTTAACATGGGAGGATGTGAAAAACTTGTTAGTAGAGAAAAGCAAGCTTATTTTTAATGTATAAATAAAGATGGCTGGAGCTCTTCGGGGCTGGCTGCTTTGTGTGAAACTTATCTGGTGGTCTGACAGTTCATTTTCTCACACCAATGCATGTTCCTTCCTCATTTCTTTACCTGAACACAGGCCATGTCAGGACTGAGGCACCACATCTAAAAGATAAATACATAACTGGGCTAGGGAGATTGTTGGGGCCTGACTTCCAATTCCCAGCATGTGTGTAAAAGCCAGGTATGACAGGTTGCTGCTGTGGAATACTACTTTAACTACATGAAAGCGTGTTATATTTGTTTATGCTACATTTGTTTAACAGTGTTGCTTTGCCTGCCTAAGGTACCTGATTGGTCTAATAAAAAGATGAATGTCCAATAGCTGGGCAGTACAGAGATAGGTGATGCTGGCAGACAAAGAGAATAAGTAGGAGGAGAGAGAACAAGAGAAAGAGAGGGAGAGGCCTGTGACTAGCTGGGCAGCTGACAGACAGACAGACAACACGGAGTAGGACATACAGAATGAAAAAAAGGTAAAAAGTCCCAAGGCAAAATGTAGATGAAGAGAAACAGGTTAAAGTAAATTATAAGAGCTAGCAAGAAACCAGCATAAGATAAGGCTGAACATTCATAATAACTCATAATAATAAGTCTCCATGTATGATTTGGGAGCTGGTTGGTGGCCCAAAAGAAAGCTTGCTACAGTGTGTACCTGTAACCACAGCGCTGGAAGGCAGAGATGCGCAGAATCTGGAGGCTCACAGGCCAGTCTGCCTAGGAAACTACAAATTTCAGGTTCAGCAAGAGACTTTGTCTCCAAAAAGTAAGGTGGAAAATGATTACTAAAGACATCCCAATAGTTGCTCTGGCCTTCTCATGTACCCACACAAGTGAGTATAACACACACATACACACACACACACACACACACACACACACAAACACACACACACAGAGTTGTATGATTTTTTTCTTCCCCCTGGTACTAGGGATTAAACCCAGAAACTTGTATGTGGTAGCAGAACATTCTTCTACTGAACTGTACACCAGACCTTTGGGATTCTTCTTGGAACTACATTGGATTATTCTGGAGATAATGGACATTTTTATGGTACTGAGTCATCTAATCAAGTACACAATACATTCTTCTATTTAGAATATTTTTAATTAAATTTTATTATTTATTCATTTTGTGTATATATGTGTGTGGGTGCATGCATATCACTGAGCACATATAGAAGGTCGGGTCTCTCTGTGATGTGGAGGTCTCAGGTTATTAGGTCTTGGTTAATCTCTGTACTTATTCTGTAGTGTTTTTTAGTATCTGTGTCTGTATAGAAGTGTTGGATATCTTTAGCTAGGTTCATTCTCAGGTACAGTTGTATCATCATTCATAGGTTCTGTATCAGCAGATATTTCTACTCACTAAAACTTATTCATAACTTTAAAATGAATACCCTATGTAAGGGGCTATGTACCTAAGTGGTGGAATGCTTACCTAGCCTATCCAGCACCCTGGGTTTGAGACCCAGTATCACTGAACAAATTAACAGGAGCTCATGGTGCCCTCAAGGTCTTTGTGGGTACACAGGTACGCTGTGTCCTCTGAGCTCAGACACAAAGACACCCTGTCTTGTGTTTTAGCTCCTCTGTGAACAGTATCTTTTCTTATGGTTCATATAGTGCCATGTTTTCCATATTTTTGTGAGTGTTTTGGGAGAGAAAATGTAGTTTTACCAGTTAGCATATCTCCAATAATGTTCGCAGGCTTGTAATCTGCCTTATCATAAAAAATATGTGGGAAAACTTCATTAGGGACCTGAATTATATAGTACCGTTGGCCACAGGCTTATGCTAATGAATCAATAGTACAATATAAATTAGGTGTCTCAGTATAAATACAAATTAAACAAGGTTCTGTATTGATCATTTAAAGAAAAATTTAAAGCCTCGGCTCACAGGAAGCTACACTTTGATTTTCCCGAGGAGCAATGGCTTGTGATCTGCTAATCAGTTTTCTCAGTGACTTCATGGAAAGCAGCCACTGCAAATAACAAGAGCAGGACACTTCATACTGTGCAGACTGTTGTAAATGTTGTCTTTTGAAAGTTTCAGATTGAAGTATTCGTTGTTGATATTAAGAAATCCAATTAGGCAGAGTGTGTGTGTGTGTGTGTGTGTGTGTGTGTGTGTGTGTGTGGCACATATCTGCAATCCAAGGATTCAGAAAGCTCCCACAAGAAGACTGAAATGGTCTAGCCTGGGTTATATAAGACCTTGTCTCAAAAATGGGTTAACTAACTAATTTTAAAATAAATCAAAACCAAGAAATACAATTAGGTTTTTTTTTTTTCTTGGGTGGGGCTGGAGACATTGCTCAGCATTAAGAGTACTAGCAGCTCCTCCAGAGGACCTCGGTTTGACTCCCAGCACCCATATAGCAGTTTACAGTTGTCATTAACTCCAGTTCCATGGGATCCAACATCCTTGTCTGGGTGCCAGACATGCACATAGTATATAGACATGCACCCAAGCAAAAACAGTCATACACATAAAATAATAAAATTAAATCATTTAGGATGGCCCAGAAATGGCAGGAGATGCCCTTAATCCCATCACTTGGGAGGCAGAATCAGGTGAATCTCTGAGTTCAAGACCACCCTGGTCTACATAGTAAGTCTTAGGACAATCAAGACTACATTGTGAGACCATGTCTCAAAAATTATTTAGCATGATATTACATTTGAAAGTTATTGATGAATAACTATAATAATTATGGATGTTATAGCTATTCATTTATCTATTTAAAATATTATTTTATAATGTGATATAAAGCTTAAAAGATAAAAACTATCAACTAAGTGGGGGTCAAACTTTGTCATACATCATTGTAGGACCAATCTTAAAAGAGAGGGACACTGAATTGGCCATACCTTGTGACCTGATGATATAATGAATACTCTAGAAAACTGACAAATAACTGCAACCAATCAAAAGCCCTCACATGAAAACATCCTCCCAATGTGTTGACTGGCTGACTCAGGACCAGGAACATGTGAATTAAGTATAATTTCTGAGAAGCAGTTACATACTTTTGAGCTATTTCACTCTTAATTGTTGCAACGATCATATAGCACAATTTTTGAAGCATACAGTGCTGTGAGTCTTAGCACATGGCAGATCTGTGTGGTCACCAGAGGCTGAGTGCCAAACAGTTCAACTACCACCACCCTCTCTGGCTACTCTCTCTACTCAGTGGGTCTGACCCCAGCAACCACAGTCATTTCCTGTCACTTTGTGTCTAAGTGTCTTTTCCTGTTGCTATAATAAGATACCCGGGTAAAGTCAACTTTATTACTCACTTTTCTGTTGCTGTGACAGGACCTTGTTGTAGGAGCACAAATTCGGGTTGTAATAAGTGAGACCCAGAGCCAAATAGCAGGGAAAGGCTGAACTATCAGAGAAAGGAAGCACCACAGTCAATTCTCACCAAACTGTCTTGCAACTTCCTCAGCTTCACACCTGGTCTCCTGCCTGTCACTTCTGTCAGTCGCTTCTCCTTCTGCCTGGTTTCTACAAGCCCTTATATACCCTATCCCATCCAGGTTAGGATTAAAGACATGTAGCCTTGAACTCACAGAAACAGAAGTTCTGTCTCTGGAGTTATGGGATAAAAGACGTTGATCACCACTCCCAGCTTTCCCTGTGCTGGGATTAAAGATGTGTGTGATTGACTCAGCTGTATTCAAGGATCCTTGAATTCCTTGTTTATCCTTGTATTCAAGGATCAAGGATTTCCTGAGCTGTCTGCCTAGGATTTGACTGTGTGGTCTCTCTGATATCCCAGGATTTATTTCATATTTAACATATATCCACACCCTATGACCCAAGCAACATATAGAAGAGAGGTTACTTGGGATTACAGTCCCCGAGGGATAAGATTCCATTATGGCAGTCAATCATAGCAGCAGGCAGCATCCAATGAGGCAGAAACAGCTGAGAGCCCACATCTTAAACTTCAAGCAAGGAGAACGTGAAATGGGAATGGTACATGGCCTTGGAAACGTCAGTGCCTGCTCCCAGTGACGTACCTCCTTCAGTAAGGCCAACCCTAAGCCTTCCAAAACAATGCTATCAACTGAAAACCAAGTGTTCAGACAACGGGAAGACATCTCATTCATACCACTGCAGCAAGGTAAGGGAGAAAGGTTGTATTTGGCTTACAGTTCCAGATTACAGTCCAACGCAGCCAGAAGTCACAGCAACAGGAGTGGGAAGGAGCTGCAGCCAAAGGCAGAGAGCACTGAGTGAATACCCACTAGTGCACTGCTCTTTCTGCTAGCTAGCCTGCCCAGGGAAATGGTACCACCCACATTAACTAATGTAATTTAGATAATCCTCCACAGATGTTTTCGTCAAGGTGACTATTGCTGTGATGAAACACCATGACCAAAGCAGCTAGGGGAAGGAAGGGTTTATTTCACTAACACTTCCATTTAACAGTTCATTATCAAAGGACATCAGAACAGGAACTCACACAGGAAGGAATCTGGAGGCAGGAGCTGATGCAGAGGCCATGGAGGGATGCTGCTCACTGGCTTGCTCAGCCTGCTTTCTTATAGAACCACTTGCCCAGGATGGCACCACCCATCATGGGCTGAGCCCTCCTCCATTAATCACTAATTAAGAAAACACCCTACAGATTTGCCTACAGCCCAGTCTTATGGAGGCATTTTCTCCACTGAGGTTCCTTCTAATGAATGACTCTAACTTGTTTCGAGTTGTTATATAACTAGCTAGTACAACAGACATTCCCAGAGGCCCATCTCCCAGGTGACTTCTAGATTATGTCAAGCACACAGCTAAAAGTAACCATGAAACTTTCGTGGTTTGGAGATGTTGGATTGGTGCAACAGGAATAAAGCACAAAGTTTTCCACAGTCTGAACTTGGCCAGTCTCTCTGCTGAGTCATTTGATTTTAGCTTAATCCAACAGCTTTTCAAAAACTCACATTGGTAACTCCACTTTGGACTGTGTCTTCAGCTCACTGTAGTAGCTAATGTAGACACTTTCCAAGAGGAGCCTCTGGTGTCCTGGGTGTTCGTCTACCTTTGTGTTTTTCATACATGTCATACTGTAATATTCTCATTAGACTACATGCGTTTTAGGGGCAGAGATTTTCCCAATTCAAATGTTTCCCCATTGCGTGTGTGTATATATACACACCGTTAGTAATTGTTTACTAAATACTGATTGAGTGAATGAATAATGAAGAGAGCCAGTACAGAGAGTGACATTGATGCTCCCAACCTTGGGTGTCTGGTTGTGTAAGGTAAGAGCAAACAATAGGTGTAAAGTGTGCAAATTTCAGGGACGGTAAGAGCAAACAATAGGTGTAAAGTGTGCAAATAAGGAGATATTCTGTGTTCAGTTTTTCAGTAGATACTGCAACAACACCCAGACGTCCAGGTGGCTTAGCACAAATGCTTCAGTGAATACACAGAGCGGGTGGACAGGCAAGGTAGCTGGGGATGGTAACCTGGAGAGAACGGTTTTCCCAGGCTTGGGGCTTCTCAGCTATCCGTCCCTCACAGTTCTAACAATAGCTTTGGATTCCATTCTAGAATACACAGGTCTGAGTGACAATGCTTCAGAGCTCCAACCTCAGCTAAATCCAGAGTTCTGCTCTCTTTTGTTTTTGATTTGTAGGAAGAATTCTGTCACTTGAAAAAAGGAGTTTGTGAACCACCACCTTAGAGCCAGAGTAAACCCTAACCCTAACCCTAACCCTAACCCATGCATGCAGCATTTGATCCCACACACCAGTGGTGGGATGGGGGGATGCTCTTCAGTGCTACCCTTTTCCTTGGCACAAGTTCTTATTCATTGCTAGAGTTCACTCTTGGCCTGCTATGTTCTGGAAACTTCCGTTAGTGTGGCAAACCTGGAGGCCTGTCTGGGAATATGATCTTTAGCAAAACAAACAAACAAACAAACAAACCCTAAACAACTCTGTTAGGCATCAAGCACTCAGCTCCCTCCTTCACAGCAGATAGTGGGACAAATCTACAACAGGCAGGTGTAGTGATTAACAGCACTTTCTCATATTTGTGTTCTTTTTATTTTTTTTTGTCTTCCATTTACAGTGTTCATCACATAGCACATACAGAAGATAGACTCTGGTAAATAGCATCTGAATCTTTAAGTTGAGCTCACTGGAACTATAATTTAAATGCAATTAGAATGAACTCACGCTGTATATCTTTAGCGCACAGTTTCCCACTCTGCGTGGGAAGTGACGCTGATGTCCGACCATCCTTATAGGAAAGAACCAAGGGAGCAGGAGAGCACCTCAGGGAGCAGCTGCTGGGAAGATTGAGGTCCTGGGCTGTGAGCTGGAGGGTGAAAAGCTCCTCGCTGGAGAGGCCCCTCCCAACAGGAGGTCCTGGAGGTAGAAAGGCCAGAGAGATGCCATGCTGACAAGCCCAAAATGTGCCAGTGCTGGTGGGTGGCTGAGCCTGGAGGCTGAGGCCGGTGTGAAGGTGGAGTCAGCAGGTCAGACAAATGGGGCCACTGGTCACTTAGTTCTCAGTTCTTCAGGCAAATTCAGTGCTTTGTCAGTTTCCAAGAGAGACTGCCCTTCTGTCTCAGAAGTACCCTGGGACACCTTCAGCAGAACTGTGTGTAGCTTCTGTTGCTGACTCAGCTCCAGGCAGAGTCCTGCTCCACAAGAGAACGGGATAAACAATGGCTGAATGGAGCTGCTGCAGGAAGGGACCACCATCTTGAAAAGGAACTGGATGAGAACCTTATGTGAAAACACAGGAGTGTGATCTGAGTGGACCCCAGAGCCACAGTGTGGTTTGACCCCAGGAAAGTGGAGAGAACCAATCTGAAATAGTACTATGGACAAAGGGGCTGGAATTAACCAAGGATGAAAAAGATCCTTTCTACATAGTTGGGCCCAAATGCTCAAAATGATTTAGAGTGCAGTTATTTATTTAATAAGGTAAGGTCTCATGTAGCCCAGGGTGGATTTGAATTCTTTATATAATTGAGGCTGGTATTGAACTCCTTATTCTCTTTTATCCATCTCTGGTGCTGGGATTATGGATGTGCAAGACTACATATAGTGTAGAATGTGCCAATCACAGGCAGTGAACACTTCCTCCAACAGAAAACTGTCAGCAGATGTCTGAGGTGTGAGAAGGTCTGAGGTGAGATTCTGCTGACAGAGAAGGAAGAGGCCAGTACGAATTGGACCTGTCAGATACAGCCATTGTTTGGCTGCTCCGGGAACAAGTCAAGAAGTGAACACTGTTCATGAAGAAAGTAAGTATGCGTTTCCCAGGGCTGCTATAATAAGGAGCCCAGGCGATGTGGCTTTAAACAACTCAGATCTGGAGGCTAGAAAATGAGGCCAAGGTGCCCACAATCCTTCTGAAACTCTGGGCAGATTCCTCTGTGCCGTTCCCATCTTCTTGTGTGGCCGTCAGTCTTTGTTCCTTGTCTCATAGCCATATCACTCTAATATTTACCCACCTTCTTAACATAACTTGAAAATGTAGAACAATTTTTTGTTTGTTTGTTTGATGAACTAAGTTGTTTGCGTTTGCTTTTGGGACAGGGTCACACCATAGCCCAGATGATCACAAGTGTGAGCCACCATGCTTGGTACTAGATCAAATTCTTTTCTTTCCTTCTTTTATCCCTTCCTTCCTCCTTTTTCTCTTCCCTCCCTCCCTCTACTCATTTCTTCTTTCCTTTTTTCTTCTTCTTCTGTGATGCTGGGGCTGGAACCCAGGGCCGCTTGTGCTAGGCTAATGTTCTACCACTGAGTTATATCCCTAACTATTCGTTTATTTTTAAATTATGCATGTCATTATATACATATATGTATATATAGATATGTATGTTTGGTACATGTATGTGTGGGTGTATGTGCATGGTATATGTGTGGGTGTGTGTGCATGGTGTGTGTGTGTCTGAGTCAGAGAACCATTTATGAGACTCAGTTTTTTCCTTTCACTGTGGGTTCTAGGGGTTGAACTCAAGCTGTCAGGCTTGCATGGGAAGCACTTTTACCCACAGAGCCATTTCACTATTTTGACCTTGGTGTCTTAAATTTATTTTTATTTTAAACACAGGGTTTACTTTATAGCCCTGGTTGGTCTAGAACTTGCTGTGTCAACTGGACTGGACTTGAAATCACAGAAATCTGTTCTAGGATGTCACACTGGCCTGGGGCTTACCAAGGAGCCTAAGCCTGGTTGACCAGAAAGCCCCTGGGATCTACCAATTGCTTCCATAACTGGAATTACAAGCACATGTACCCATGCCTGGCTTTTAGAATTGAAAGTGTGGGTTCTTGAGCCTAAACTCAGGTTCTCATGCTTGAGAGGCAGACATGTCACTCACTGAGCATGTGCTAAGCCCTCTGGCTGAAGTTTTAAAACATAATTGTCACTAATTAATTCCTATTCAATCTAGGCTCTCATGGCCAGATACTCTACACAGCCAAGGCCAACTCTTCCTGGTAATCTTGGCTGTCCACCTACGACCTGTGGACCCCTTGCCCATGTCTTCCCGTCATCATCATCTTGCAGCTTCCTTTCTTCTGACTTTACTGCAGACCCAGACTTAGGAACGCATGTCCTCTTTCTGTTCATCCCCTTGTTTTGGTGAGAACAGACTCCAGGAAGCTCCTGAAGGACAAATAGAAGATAAAGTCTTTTGAGATGGTCATTCCTGGACAGACATGTCTCTAATCCACTCTGATTGATTGGAGGGGGTGCTAGTGACCATTATCTTGGAGATTAATGTGTGGCCATTGGGAAGCTTAGTGTCATTCTTTTAACTCTTACCAAATTCATTGTCTACTCAGCTCCTGTTGAGTCTAGTGATTCATCTGCTGAATTTCTTTGATCTGCTACCACATGTTTTCATCCATAGCCTGTTCATTAGGTTCTTTCTTTTGTGATATTTGAAATGTATGTAAAGCATATTCTTAGCCAATAGTGATTTGCATTCTTAGTCTGAAGCTGCTCTGGCATCAGGGTTTAATTGCTTCCTGATCCTCAACCCGTCGTCACCTCATGTCCTTGTCTGATGGAAGTCCCCTGAGAAACTTCAAGTGATTATCCATCCATCAATCTATGCATCCATGTATCCACTCATCCATCGATCTATCCATCCATTCAACCATCTAACCCATCACCACCCATGCACTCTCCCATCCATCTACCCACTACCACCCACAAACTCTCCTATGTATGTATGTATGTATGTATGTATCTATCTATCTATCTATCTATCTATCTATCTATCTATCTATCTATGTATCTATCTATCTATCTACAGCTATATATATCCTTTATCATCTGTCAACTATCTATCTGTTGTATGGATGTAGGTATCAGAGGACAAGTCGTAGGTGTTGGTTCTCTCCTTCCACCTTGTGAATTTCAGGGATTAAACTCAGATTATCAGGCTTGACCTCAAATAACTTTAGCATTGAGTCATCTGTCCAGCCCCTGAGAACTTGACTCTTATCAAATGGTTAAGCACGTTCAGCTTTCCACAACCGGACGAACATCTTTGTGACTATGAGAGGCTTGTGCTTCCTCCAATCCAAGCACTTTACTCTTCCTCCATTCTGAAAGCTATTTTGTGCTGTTTATTCTGGCAATGATGCACAGTGTGAGAAGAAGGTGCTGTTTGCTGCTGTGATATTGTTTACGATCTGTAACTGGAAGCGAAACAACTTGATTGACAATTCTTGGTCTGACACATTTGCAACAAACCCATTTCCACACTTGTCTGTGTCATTTGGGAACCTCTGAACGATTAAACACAACATCTGTTAAGTGTAGTCACTGTGCTTAGTGGCAACATCTGCCAACACCCAGGCTGAAAGTCTGATTCTTTTGTATAGTTTCCAGCTCACTGCTGAAATCCCTCACCTGTTCCCACATCCTGCCCACTGGCTGTAACAAATCAGCCAAGCATTTTAAACTAACTCTGTGTCTAACGGGTATACTATCTGCCTCACCTCAGGTCTGCTGATACCTTTGGGTTGGAATTTCTTTCTTAGCCATGAGTGTGATTTTGGGTTGAATGCTAGACAGTATGTGAAGAAGAGCACTACTCACCTGTGTGTGGCAGCTCCTGAGAAGCTTCCCTACCACTATGCCCCTTGCTAACCAAGCTATCTCCATAAACTGGGACTTGGGTAGGAAGTCCCACATCTTTCTCATTTATTGCAGATTTCTTGGTGTGGGTGTAGGATCTGGACCAAAAGCACTTTCCCTTTGAACCCAGTGGCAAAGGAGTTTTTGCTTCTGCCTGTCCCTAAACATCAATGGTCTCTGCCCAAGTCCTGAGAGGCTGGCCCTTCTAGTGTTCTTTTGGAAGCAGTTGGACATTTTTCTCCACAGTCATGGGCAAGAGCTTTGTTGTTTCTCCCTCAGTGAGAAACAACCCTAACCCTAACCCTAACCCTAACCCTAACCCTAACCCTAACCCAATGAGGTAAAATTTAGGGGTGGGGTATATGCACTCAGCAACAGCTAGTCACCTCCTACTTGACTTGAGGGACTCTCTCTTGTCTTCTCATCCACCCTCTGCCTATGAGGCTATGCAAATGAGTTTGTAGGTACATGCATACTCCCTTTGAATCGGAGATCACAACCTGTGAATAACCAACAAACTTGTCTACACATGGACTTTGAATATATTCAAATTTTAGTTGATGCCTTCTTATCCATTTGGGTAGCCATTTCTTTCTCTTTGGATCTATCAAAGATGACACAATTTCTGTCTGCTGGGAAAGGCTGCTGCATCCCTCCTTGGAATCTAGTTTTCTTGATTGCTGGGGGGAGCCTCAGTTCTCTGCTGCTTCCCACTTCCTAGGCAGGAATAAGTTCTTTCCATGTTATACAGAGTCCTTAGCCTTTGCAATCCAACCTCATCTATTCTCTCTGGAAGCCTTTGAGAGCCTTGTCTCAACAGTGGCATTCTCCAGTCTCATCATAACCTTTCATGCTGTCAGTCTGTTTTTATTTATTGTGGAGAATTTTTTTTTACCTACTCTTTTCCTAAGTCTGATCTTTCTAGAATTCTAGGTTATTCAGAATAACAAATATCCCACAAGTGTTTTATAAATATGTATATATACATATATATATATTAGTTGTACTTGTTTAGGAGATAATAACATGTTCAATATAGGTGCAATTTTTTCTTTAGAATATTTTGTATATGAGGTTGATTGAACCTAAGACTGTAGAACCTACAGGCATAGAAAGTTGGTGTGTGTGTGTGTATGTGTGTGTGTGTGTATGTTGTTAGCTATTTTAACCATCATATAAGTGTACAATACTTATGTGGTATTAATTAATTTCCAGCTCTACCAGAAACTCTTCACCCATTAACAACAAGATAATGTGCTATTCTCACCTTTTCTCATACTCTGGGAACTTTCCTGAAAGTGGGGGGGGGGTGTCTGGCTTTTGTCACTTATCATAGTGTTTACAAGGATCCTGTTATGCTGTAACATGTTTTAAATGTTATTCCTGAATAATAGTTCATAATATACCATGATGGTCATGTACCTATGCACATACACAGACACACACACACACATAGAGAGACAGAGACAGAAAGACAGAGACAGAGAGGCAGAGACAGAGAGACAGATTTTGTTTGAACACACTGAGTTAATGGATTCTGGGGTTGTCCTTGTCTGTGTTTAATGTTACTACAAACATTTAAATATAGGTCGTTTTGTTTTCTGCTATAAATCAACTAGAACTGGACTTGCAGATTAACTGGTAACTGTTTAGGATTTTAAGGAATCACAAAAACTGTTTTGTGTGGTAGCAGTGACACTCAGTGCACTGGGTTCTATCTTCTCTCATGGTGCCGTCCTGATTGCAGTCACCCCAGTACCCCAGGACTGGGGATATGAACTCTCACGGGGTTTGAGCTTCATTTCCCTAGTGATAAGTGGCTGTGCATATTTTCATCACTCATTTGTCTAACATTCGAGAGATAGGTCTATGCAAGTACTTGGCATAGTTTTAAATTGGCTCTACTTTGCCGTTCTTCTTGTGTTACAGAAGTTAAGATTCTCCATCCATAGTAGACCTTCATCAGAGAAACGATTTGCAAATGTCTTCTTTCATTTTCTGCACTGTCTTTTAATTCTTGGTAATCCCCTTAATGCATAAAGTTTTAAGTTTTGATGAGATATAAGTTATACCTTTTTATTATAATTATCTGAGTTTGAGTCTTGTCTAAGAAATCATCAAATTCAGGGTCATGATCTTTTTTCTATATTTTCTTCTAAGAATTTTATAGCTTTTTTAAAAAGGTCTTATGGCTGGGCCATTGATATTTTCTGAATTTATTTAATTTATAGACAGAGTGTCAGTGTGTGGTCCTGGTTGGCCTCAAACTTACTATGGTACTCCTGCTTTGGACACCTGCTTTCACACAGTGCTGGGATTACAGGCATGCACAATGGCAGCCACCTCTGTCAGTTTTGTGATTAACAGTGATGCCAGAGTAATTTCTTCAGAGATATGGGGGAAAGGAGAGAGGCTAACCATCCTCTTGGTGTTCATAGTTTGACTCTGAACTTGGAGCTTCCCTTATCACTAACCAAGCTGCTAGGGTGTGTTTAGTGTGGAGCCCACAGATCCATCTAAACAGTACAGAAAAAGCTGAACTAGGGAGGCGGGCACCCCAGTATCACTGCCCAGATAAGGTGTTTGCAAACTAAGAAGGCCACCACTCACCCATCTGCAGAGCATCAGTGATCTCCTCTGTAGTCAGTAGATTCATGTTACTAAGATGAAATGTCTGCAATAATTAAGCTACAAAGAGAAAAGGTTTCTTAGTTCCTGGAGCTGGGGGTTCTGGTCTGTGAACTCTGGACCCATTGATTTGGTTTGATGGGAGTGCTGGATGACACTGGTGGGAACATGCGATGGAGCAAGAGGAAGAAGATGAACCAGCGCCCCATAGTCCCCTCTGAGGGCATCCTCAGAGCGTAAGGACTTCCTACAAGAGCTTACCTTCTGAAAGTCCCACCACCTCCCAGTATGCCTCACCAGTGTCCAAAATTTAAAGTCCAGACCTCTGATGGACATTCAGTTCCCAAGTCATCTCACTTGTCTGAATTTCAGCCACTCTCATTTCTGTTACTTGTGCTGTGATTAGATTTTAGTATTTCAAAAGTCCTTGGTTTTGTCAGGCTTTGCAAGCTTCTGGATACTGGTGGAGAGACTTTTCTGAGCTTGTCCTGATACCTTTGACATCATTCCTCTGTTCGTTTTGTAAATTGCAGCTGTCATACTCTAATTTTCTAGTTTTACCCTTTTGTGAGCATTGCCTTAGCTAGCTTTTTTTCCCCATTTTCATAACCTTTCTTATTTCCTGAAAACGATATCTTGTCCCCTCCCTTCCTCCCTCTCTCTCTCCCTCACTCCCTCCACCCCCTCCAGTTTGGGTTATCTCTTCTTAAAAGCATTCCTCAGAAAGGTTTCTTACTAATGCTGCAGGGAAATATAGTTCAAAAGCTAATTGGAATGGTCACATGAGGGGTACAGATGGACAGCTTTCCCTCCAGAGTGATTGGAGAATCCTGGTGTCTTGCGAGATCAGGTTTCTCACTATTCAGGATGTAGAAGTCCATTGAAGCACCATTCTCAAGACCATTGTACCCTATGTTTGCAAGGACAGTGCTCTAGGTCCAACCATACCAGAGAATTCACTATTGTCTCCATCAACAGTTTCCTGCCGAGTGGCTATGATCTTCTTGCCCCTCACGGATTCCTGCCCAGTCCTCACCTTTGTCCTCAGAGGTCCCCGCTCCCACAGAGTTCTATAGCCAGCATGGGCTGACCACACAAGCAGATGATGGGGCTGCAGTTTCTGGGGTCTGTTGAGATGGCTACTGTGCGTCCATCTGCTGTCCACTCCCCTCTTGTGTTGATCTCTCCCTGCTGTTTCCTATCCCTAACTCCAGTTATAGGGTAAATACTAGGATATATATATCCTCCAGATAATTTTGTGGACATGTTAATGAGACTTGGGGAAAAACAATGATTAAAAAATATGTTGATTTGACCTTATTTCCAAAATTTCTTTAATATCATGGGGATGAAGAAAAATAAAGATCATAAATCATGCATGAAGCAAAGCTAGAATAGACTGAGTGGTTGTGTAATGGACATTGTGTCCCATGGTGGGGAGATCATTCTTTCTTGTTAGGGTGACTTTGTTTGTTTGGAAAACAAGGTACAAAGAACAGAGAGTGTTGGAAAATGTCATAGATGAACCCCTGATCCTAGATGGTCAATGCAGATCATCTAGGGGTGAAGCGACTGTGACCATAACTCATTTCTCCCTTTTTATAAAGGTGTATTTATTTGCTTATGTTTTTATGTGTCCCATTATGGATTTGTGTGCACCGCATATGGAGGTCAAATGGCATTGGATCTTCTGGCACTAGAGTTACAGATGGTTGTGAGTCACTGGGCAGGTACTGGGAGCTGAACCTATGTTCTCTATAGGAGTGGTCAGCAGCCTTAACCACTGAGCTATCTCTTCAGCTCCCAGCTCTTCCTCTCTTCCTTCCTTCTTCTTCTCTCTTCCTTTCTTTCTTTTCCTTCTTCCTTTCCTCCTTTCTTTCTTTGGGAACCCAACTAATAAGAAGCATGCATTGTAAGAGTCATCCCCCTTCCTATCCCTTGTCATCTAATGGTTTATTGTCCAGATTCTTCCCATGATTAACAGGGCACTATTAGTTTACACGTCTAAGATAACATAATTGAAATTCTAGGATATGCTTAATGAACATTATCTGTACAGGCAGCCTCGGGAGATTTTGTTCAAGGAGTGTACAAATAGATAACAGGTTTTTATGGTATGGGAGATAAATTCATATCATAGAATGTGGAATCCAGAGCTTTGTACATGATAGACACATGCTCTATCACTGAGCTGCACCCCTGACCTACAAGTGAAAGGTGTTTTAGCCCTTATTAAATAGTAAATAAATATGATGAAAATGAGCTGTATTGAGTATTCTTTCAGTGATGAGGTGAACTTTATCCCTAGTGTTATTAAATAGCCCCTTAAAATCAGACTTGGTTTTACCCAAGAAATGGCTATGTTGGAAAAATAAAGATGTAGAATTTGACTTTGGTTCCCCTGAGAACTTAGAGGTTATGGTGGAAGGTAGAGAGTGTGAGTGGTTCAGATTTGTCTTGCCCCAGAGGAACTAGTGTATACAGCCAGAAGTGACCAACAACTCACAACTCACCTGACTGGCCACAGCCAGTTGTATGCATCTGCTACCACCTCTGTGATTGGTGGTGTTATAGCTTGATGCAGTCATAGTGGTTATCCACCCTGCAGCCATGGTAGGCATCCACACTACAGCCATGGTGGATATTCACACTGCAGCCATGGTGAGTATCCACACTCTCCCTCTGTTCTGTGTGTTGCCATTGTGGGCAGGAGCTTGTCCAAGTGGTACATGGATCTTCATTTGTCTCATGAATGGAGGTGGGGATCTCTCTACCTGTCAACCTCAATGATCCTTCAAATCACAAGGAGTGAAAACACATGCTCATATGGTGGCCTTCCAGGTGTAGAACTATAGACTCTGCCTATAGTCTTCTTTAGGTTCTGTGGCCTTGATCATCACTTAATCATGCTCCTGCCTCAGTATCTTCCTTCTATTAAAGTGTTCCCTGTGATGTTTCTTCCCCATTCAATCTTCATCCCCATCAAATACTTCCTTCTGGGGCTTCTTCTGGTGGCTAACCACCTAGCAACACACACACACACACACACACACAGTTCCATCTGCTTCCTGCTTTATTTCCACAAAGCTCACAGCCCCACATGCTTGCTTTTCTGTTTACCCCAGAAAGATGTGCACGCCACAAGGACAGGATTTTTTTTTTAGTAGCTGCAGCACCCTTAGTACTGACTGACTCAGTGGGGGGGGGGCAAAGGGAACAAACAGTTGTCCCAGTACTAATTACATATGTGAGCCTGTAAGGAGCTGGAGCCAGCCTATAGCATATGATACAGTAAGAGCAGCAAAGTCTGGGAGCACAGGGAGGGTTCCTCCTGTACCCCATCTTCATGCCTGCACCCTGGAGTGTGGTGCCCTGTCCGATGCTGGTCTGGTAACTGCATGATGCTATGCTAAAGTTGGTTGATGGCAAATGGAGAGCATGGAACAGTCAAGGGATGGGAGAGTGACTGTCCTCTGTGTGCTGACCTGGAAGGCACAGAATGATCTCCCATATTACTTTCCTGTGCCTTATGACAGCTCTGTGACACGGCCTTGGCCAGCATTAACCATTAACTGATGAGAGAAAAGAGGAACAAAGTTTCCAAAGCCACAGAGCATGTGGGAGCAGAAAGCCAAACCCCAGGCCTTTCTGGGTCCCCTTTGTTCCAAAGCTAGGATATGTGCTAACTCTAGTCTGTGCTGTTGGGGCCATCTTGCCAACTGCCTGTGGGGTGTGAAACATGGCTGCCCACTCCCTATTAGGGAAAAGGTAGGAAGTTGGCAACTCAGGATACTTCCTGGAGTGTAGCCGGCCTGTGCAGGTTTGACTCACAGGCTGAGAGTTGATACAAGGGTGATGATGTTACCTGCTATCCCAAAGACTATGACAATATAAAAACAGACTCCCAAAAGTTAGAATGCCACTCCATGTGGGTACTTGTTCAATGTCAAGTGCATTACTAATGCCTCAGTTCACACCCATGATGCACACATCCTCAGAATACCCATCCAGGATATTGCCTCTATTATGATTCCTGAGAAACAGGCTCAGAGGCATCAGGTTACCTGCCTAAGACTTGAAAGCCAGGTGGAGCCTGTCTTGGACCAGCTCTTCCTGCCTCTGAAGCCTTTTTCTTCTATTGGCCAGAACATTCTCTGATAGCATCAGGGCGGTTTCCAGGTCACAGTGTTACATTAACTCCCATCACCTCTCACTTGCTTAGCAACACTCAAGAAACTAGATTAAGAGGATTTCTGGCATGGCCAGTGCTCAGAGTCTCCTCTAGGCCTGACCCAGGCCATAACCATTTCCAACACGGATCTCTTGGCCGTTTTCTTACCTAACATTTCTTATGCGTTCTCTTTGTATTTGATATGTAAAATGGAAATGCCCCTTAAAAAAGACTCCAACGTCACCCAGGGACTGGATGGTGATTAAGAGCAGAATTCAAAAGCATTTTGTGAGTGTGATGACACCCAGGCTACAGTGTGAGAGGTCAAGATCCAAGGAGCCTGAAGTCCCATGGAACAGAACAGGCAGAGCCAGAGTTTGAGTGTATGAGGATGATGGGCAGAGTTTTAGGGCAGGGATCTAGAATAATGATGGTAGTAGCCCAGGAATGTTGGCAACTCAGGATACTTCCTGGAGTGTAGCCGGCCTGTGCAGGCTTGACTCCCGGGCTGAGAGTTGATACAAGGGTGATGATGTTACCTGCTATCCCTGTTGTCAGATGTTTGAGCTCTGCCCTGGCCACAATGGAGGCGTCTCTCTGAACACCTTGTAGGTTCAGTTAAGAACCTAGAAAGGACGTGCTTCAAGAGAAAGGCCACATCCTAGAGGGCAAGGCACACCCTATGATTAAGTTCAGAACCTAAACAGACCCACCCTAACAAAGGGTAAAACCACACAAGAACAACCCTCAACAGCATCTAATAACAGATGGCCTTGTCCATACAAAACACCATCCACAATGTGGAGCATAGAGAAAATTATAGACTTGTGAAAAATGGGGTCCGTGACCCATAATCAAGAAAAGCAACAGGTAATAGAAATGGGCCTCAAGACAATTCAGATGTTGGAATAAGTATATGGAAAATTGAAAACTTAAAAACTTAAAGATGTAATGCATATTTATATATGGAAATAAATAATTAAGTAAAAAGATACATAAAATAACATCAAGGATAGAGTCAGGTTTCACTCACAAGAGTCTTCCTTATTTGTAAAATTGGACAATAGTTATTCTAAATAGATGCCTGTTGTGAATTACAGTAACTACTAAAAAAAACATGATTGAGGAACTCTAAAGGAATCTTAAAAAAGCATTGTCTGGGATTAAAATAAGACAGGAAAGAAAGAACCAAAGAATAGAATTTTAAAGCAGAAGAGCAAACTGTATATTACATATCAAATGACAGATACAAGTCCAAAAAAAAAAATTCACATCAATGTAAAAGTAAACAAGAGTATACAAATAGATCCACTCTAGAAAACACATACTTTAACACATCTTGGTGGATGGGAAAAGGATGGAAAGGTTACATAACAAAAGCAGCTAGTGGACTGGAGAGATGCTCAGTGATTCAGAGTGGGCACTGCTCTAACAGAGGACCCGAATTCAGTCTCCAGCATCCATGTTGGTGGCTCACAACCACCTGCAACATCAGCACCAGCAGACTTGGCACCCTCTTCCCAAGGTATTTATACTCACACTAACACGAGCATGCACACACGCGTACACACACACACACACACACACACACACACATACACAATTGAAATAAAATCTTTAAAAATAATAAAATTGAAGGTGCAGTCTACCAAAGTTGGCCTATCAGGCAGTTTTCAAAGCTAACCTAGCCCTGTGAGCCACCTTGAAGAAGCTGGTGTCTAGTTGGATTCTATAAGCCACTATGTTTTGACGAGAAACACTTTAAATTTAGTCAACTCTCTGAATTAAGACTTTTCTATTAAGAATTATGCAATCATGCTTTTCATTGGAAGATAACATCTTTATTCAAGAACTGAGAGTTTAATGTAAAATTAATAAATGATGTTCATTCTATTTAGTATCCAATTTAACTTTTTAACAACTTAATGAGAATATAACAGAATGAAAGCATTTAAAATAAATACACTTAATACATGAATTATCCCCAGCAATTTTCGTCAACCATATCAACAATAGATTATGGAAAATAAATTCAGAAGTATAATTGCTTTAAAATACAGTACTTCTGCTTTTGTTAATATGTATGTAGTCTATAGTGGAAGCAGAAATTCTCTCCACAAACATCATCTTAAAGTCTTGAGGGAATATATCTAAGGATTCTTCCTACTTCAGAGGCAGACATGAAGTACTTGTAATAGACCAAATAGTTCACACAGCCTGGAATGCTCACGTCTGTGTACTAAACACAATCACACAAAACACTTGTTAGCCCATGTTCTAAGAAGGGAGCATGCCTTTGCATTTTAGGGGAGATGTTGGCTTTCCTAGGGAGGAAGGGAGCTAAATTTTATGGAGTTTATCTCTTGTTCTTCTCACTTAAGAATCAGATACTAGGAAACTGACTTAGATAAGCTTTAACAACTTACCATTAAAGGTGAAATTTGAAAAACCAGTAAATTTTTCTAAAGCAGTGACATGAGGAAACGTTTTATAACTAGACTTGTCTAATGAAGTGAATTAGTATCTTACAAGTGACATTAGATAGAATGTTCTTTTGCAGTTGATTCTACAGAGAACAGTAAGAGTTACTCACTTTCAGTAATCATCTTCATTCTATGGGAAAAAAATTGACTATATTTTAAAATGTACCTAAGTTGGCTGGGCATGGTGCTGAGCATGCCTATAACCCTTGAATTTGTAAAGAAGAACCAGAAATTGAACATCACCCTTGGCTACATAACAAATTCCAGGTCAGCCTGGGCTACATGACATTCTGGCTCAAGAAAAGATAAACTTGCCTAAGATTAGTAGTACTAAAATGACATGCCTTAGCTGGGTGTAGTAGTACACACTGGTAATCTCTCTAGAGACCTCAGCACAAGAGAATTGTGAGTTCAAAGCCAGCCTGAACTACATAGATTCTTGTCTCCTCTATGAAAGTCTTTTTTGATAATTAATTACCACACTTTGCTGTGTGCAAGCAGTATTATTGTGTTCTATGGACTTCAGCCACTCAGCATACCAGCTTTGTCTTGAAACTCTTAGTGAATGCTACAAGTCTACATTTGTGTACAATACTGGTCCAGATATGATGGAATTGAGTAATTCTGTTAGCACTGGTCCTCTTGCAACTGATAGCTTTTAATTCCTGTCTCATTCTCATCACCAAATGGCTAATGTGAATGTCACATGGAACTGTGCTGTGTGTCACCAAATGGTCTAGCTTTTCCTGACAAAAACAAATGCCAGATACAAGTTTAAGATACTGAGATCTGCAGCTGACATTTGTTAATCCCCCTCAGTTCATAATTTCAAATAAGAAGAAGGAATTTTGTGTTGTCTATACATTTATCTGTATCTTATACTTAAAGAAAAATGGGTTTTATGAATACCTTTCACTTCCTGTCTTGAAATAGACTGCTACAAAAAAAAGCTTTTTACAGTGAAATTCACCTTGGAAAATTAGAGAAAAACAACATGGTGTTTATCACTGTATTTGACATAATTTGGAATTCACACTTAAACTAGTGTGATGTAGTTTTACACTCCTTATCAACCCATTCAATGGAGAATATCAAACTGTCTTCAGGGTGCGTGTTAAAGCATTACTAGAATGTACTCAGCATCAAAGACAAACATGGAATTAAAGTTTAGTCCTGTTAGTGAAATGTCAACATAAAAATAAATTGTGATTTTTCTTTAAAAACAAAACAAAAATGAATACATGGTGTGGCTATTTTAATATAAGACAATGAGAAAAGAGTAGAAGTGGTGACATTTTATCAGCAACTAGTTGATCCTGATGTACATGCCTCAGAATAGAGTTTTGTAAAACATGAAAGAAACCTGGGAGAATAGGGGGAGGTAATAAATTGTAAGTAGATGTTTTAAATACACTGCAGTAGATGATAGAACAAGAATTAATTGTCTTTATGAAGAACATTATCACCAAAGAAATATAATATTCAATATTTTCAAGTTTACATGAAGCATTCATCAGGGCAGGATCGTGTTTTATGATACAGTAAGTTTCAAAGTTTGTAAGAATTTTTTTTAACAGAATATGTTCTTTGACTATAGTGGAATTAAATTAGAAACCAATAGCAATAATGACCTGAATATTTTCTAAAAATTCTTAAGTATTTGCAAGTTACAAAGTATGAAACATTTCAAGCCAGATGATAATTAAAACATGCACATGAGGATGTATAGGGTAAAGGCAAAACTGTTTTTAGAAAGGAGAGCTTGAATTGATAAACCTTGAGCAGGGTTGATCGCAATAAAGAAGAAAATAAAACTATCAGTAATAAGAACAAAGAATGACTGATTGAAGGCCCTAAATACAGCTAAAAAGTCAGGCCATGTTAGAATGCTGTATGTCAATACAGTTGATGAAATGTATTAGTAGCTGAAAAGGCCAGTGACCCTATTTCCCATGCTGCACTGGGGCCCTTCTCTTTCTCTTCTAGTCCCAGACAATTCCAGAGTGGTTGTTGCCCTGAAAATGGAACAGAAATGTCATCAAAAACCCTGGTCACAGGAAAAGGAATCTCTTAAGGGGTCACTATCTTGAAAGCACAGGGGGCCCCGAAGACAATGTAGGCAGATGTTGTGAAGGCAGTGATTAGAGAATCAGGCCCTTGTGAAGACCATGGAGATTCAGCCCAAGAGTCCGAAGGACCCCCACTCACAGCTCTCTCGACTCGCCTTCATCATCCAACCCAGAAATGGGGTTTCATTGCAGACTTCCAACCAAGGCTGAGGCTGTCAGCTCAGGATTCCAGACTCAAACCTTGTGAAGGCTTTTAATAAAGGTCTATATCTGCTAATGTGGAGACACATGGACCAGTGAGATCCACCACCGTCAATGTTGTTTGCACATGGCTAGTATCCTATGCTGTTTTTACACAGAATCTGTCCAGGCAGGATCTGTTTTTTTTTTTTTTTTTTTTTTCCTGTTTGTCATTTGTTTTGTTTTGTTTTTGTAACTCAAAAATCATAGCAAAGAGAAATGAGATATGTGAATAACTTTAGATCTAGCAAGGAAATTGAATTTGTAAGGATAAATCATGTCACAATGTAGAAAAGGAATATTTCTAATCTTAGAAAATAAAAGAGAGAAAAAAATCTCTCAGTTGTTTGAATGATGTTGACATTATCCTGATACCAAAACCAGATAAGAAACATTGCAGAGAGAAAAATGCAGAAGGTAAGGAGATGGCTGAGTTGGTAGAGAAGTGATTGCTATACACACATGAGAACCTGAGTTCCGATTTCTCAGTGCCCCCTTATAATGTTAGCACTTGGATAAGGGAGCAGAGGAGACAGAAGGGTCCTTGAGGGCTTGCTGGCCAGTCAATGCGGCCAAATCAATCATCTCCAAGTTCAGCGAGCAACCCTGTCTCACATGATCCGGTGGAGACCGATGGAGGGAAATACCCAGTGTTAACTCTGGTCCCTGCACACATGTAAACATGGAACAACAGTTCTAATGAACATCCATGCAAAAATCCTTACCGGACACTGACAAACTGAACAACATATAAAATAAAGAGACCTGTTCATTTTAAAATAAACTAACACAACTGTTGTATTCTTCTCTCATACAGGACATCCAGACTGCGGTTTCTCCTCCCTCTCTCTTCCCAGCTATCCCTCCCCCAACCCCACCTCCCTTCTCCTCCAGATCCACTCCTCCTGTGCCCTTCAGAGAGGAGCAGGCCTCCCAGGGACGTTAACCCAACACAGCTTAACAAAGTACAATAAGACCAGGCACAAACTCTCATGTCAGAGCTGGAAAAGGGTCCCAAGAGCTGGTGAAAGAGTCAGAGACAGCCCCTGCACCCACAGTTAGGAATCCTACAAAACCAACAAGCTAACGCCCACCACGTACATGCAGAAAACCTCTGCATTTGCTGCTTCAGCCTCTGTGAGCCCCATTGAGCTCTACTTAGGTTTTGATCAAGGATGTGACATCTAAGTAACCAGATACAGAGCTGTTGCCAAAGGTATACTGTTCCTGGGAGCCCTGTTGTGTCATGGGCAGATACTGTCCCCACTAGCTCAGGTGAAGAAGCCTTGGTGGCCTTGCCATTCTGCTCATGTAAGTTAGTGTGATAAATTCTCATAAATGTATCCTGTCAGTTCTGTTTCCTTAAATAGCCTGCGACCTAGTGTGTGGGGGCCATTGGATAGTTCTACCAGTGCCCAGCCAATCTTCTAGCTTCTTACCTAATTTTTCCAAGGCCATTCTGGTTTTTGTCTTTCTTTTCTTTTTTAAAAATAGAACCACTTAGCATTTGGCTGATTGTGTATCTCTTGGCATCAGGAGTAATCCTAAAATTTGGATGTGTACTGTGGACCAGTTAAACATGTCCTATGTTCTGCCATATCTGGAACACATTGTTCTTCATTCAGTCAAACAGCATGGAAACTGGGTCAGCAAAGCGGTACCTTGGTGTTTGAGATCGTCATTAGGACATACACATGAGTTGAGACAGAGGAGTTTCTGGTGGGTTTCTTTCTATTTCATTAAAAATAACATTTAAAATTATTGTCAGGGGACATATGTGTGCAATAGTGCAAATATAGAGGTGGAGGACTGCTTAATGGAGATAGTTCACTCACTTTCCACTATATGGATTCTGAGGCTCAAATTTAGGTCATCAAGCTTGGCCATTTCACCACCCCCTGGTATCCTGTTTCTTGATCCTTTATAAACACAGAGATAAATTCAGCTCACCAAACCACAGACATTGATGCTAAACATTAGTCAACCCCACCCCAACAGCACAGTGCGGACAAGGAAGGTGGGGAGCAGAAAGCAGAGTGGCTCAGTTCATGCTCTTCTCTGCTCCCAGCCCTTGGATCTCACCCACCGACTTGGGCTTTTAAGATGCTGGATTCTCAACAGGAGAGACCGTAGCCACAGAGTACAAGGGGTAGAGGAGCCGAAGTGCCCTGAGTGAAGTAGACTTCGATAAAAGACAGAGGGCAGGTAGCTAATTCATCAGCATTAGGACTAGGGCTTGGTCAAAGCTGTAAGGAGCCTGGGGGATTCCTCTGCTTTTCAATAGGCATTCCCATAGGCATTCATGGGACCTGACCCCAGGCCCTCCTCCTGTTCCAACAGAGCCCAAGAATCAGAACCTATGGTAGGGACACCAACCATCAGAAGTGAGATTATTATGTTTATATGTTTAAAATATTTTAATGACCTAAACATGGCTAATTCTATTCTAGCTATGGACAAATATCTTAGAAATCTGTGGAGGTACAATACCTACCTCACTCTTTCATGAGGCTAGCTATTTTGACAGAGCCACATCAGGGAGGTCGCAGTGTTCCCCACCAGCCACGGGAGCTGTTGAAGAATTCTGAGTGAAGACAGCAAATAGCTCTGTAAGAAAATCCCTTTGGAGGAGAGGAGTGTTAAGGATGGAGAAAGGTAGGTGAAGCCTAGTGGCATGGAGGCCACTCTGTAGGCTTTAAGAACATTCTAGAAGAGATGGTGAGGTATAGAGAGGGTAGTGGAGAAAGGTGTGGAATACCACTAGACCAAAACCTGACAACCAACTAGATGTACAGATAATAGAAGTATGATTCAGGTTGTCTTAAGCAACTGGGTGTAAGGTGACAGCATCTGAGATGAAGATGAAGACAGAAAGAAGCTACTCAGGATGATGAATATGGACTCGGTGTAGCAGGAAAATAAGGTGGAGAAAGAGATGTCAAGATTAAGGTACAAAAGAAGCCAACTGGCAGAAGGACTAGAAATCTCCCTTCACCACAGCTTATATGTGTGTAATATATATATATACATATACATATATATACATGTATATATATATGTATGAATGCATAAGAATGCCCATTTCTCCAAGTGTGGGGAAAAAAGGCTGCTATGTAGACAACCTAGAAATAGTCATGATGCAGAGGGAGGGTGAGACTGTTAGGGCTTGGACTCTCTAGCCCTAAAAGCCCATTCTTGGGAATATTATTCTCATATTTAGCAAATGGTCTCCATTTCTATCACTATTTATGTGTCCTTCTCCTGATCCCTTGTTCCAGGACACGAAGACCTGGAAATCTCAGTGGTCTCCTCTAGGCTCAGATCCATATCTGTAACAGTGGCATGAGTTGGTGCAGCACATCCTGGTTGGGCTGTAATGGTGAGAAATGGATGTGGGAGAAGACAATGATAACTTCACTGGTGATGAGAACTTCCAAGGGGACCTACATAGAACAGCCATGGTGGGAAGAACGTAAGAAGGAGAGTGGAACCGGTCCTTGGATTAGAAATGTATGTAAATTTTCCAGGATTCTTGGAATATTAACAGGAATGCCCATTTCTCCAAATGTCTCCCTTAAGTCACTGTCTTCATTTTAGTGTTCCACTGTTTCTGAGTTGTATCCTTCATAATACAGACACAGTTTTATTTTCTTAGCTGTTCTAGCAAAGTACTGAACTCGTGCTATCATAGGAACCTTTGATATGTACCTAATCTGAATCTAATCTGAGCCCGAGTTTGGCCTGAGATTCTGTGAAGAGACAATCTATGAGACTATATTCTTTAATGCATGAGGTTTTGCACTAACTTGGGGTAGTTAGTGTTATAACTGAATTAAATCATAGGCCTTCTGTTGCTAGAGAATTGTTTTGTGTGGTCTGTCCACACATCATGCTTCAGCATGGATAAACCTTAGAAAAATATGCCAGTGAAACAATCCACACCCTCAAAGACAAACATCAAATGATTCCTTTTGTACAAGACACCTAGTATGGACCAGCTTATAGGACAGGCAGAAGAATGGTAAGTTTCCCCAGGACTGGGGAAGGAGAATGGCAGCTAGTGTTCTGTGGGTGCTGAATTTCAGTGTGGGTGATGGCAGCAGTTTGGAAACAGACAATAACTGTGCAAGACTATGGACAGGCTCAGCACCACTCACTGAACACCCTGCAGTGTTTACAACAAAATTTATACTTACATACACTTTCCATAGTTTGAAAAGGTTAATAAAGGAACATTCCCCAAATCATTCTAAACAGGCAAATTATATGGAACATAAAATCTATTTCTGTGAAGCTGCTTTTTAACATGCTTCTTACATCAGAGGTCAGAAGGAAGAAGGCTTGCCGGGGTGGAGCTGGCTGTGCAGGGCCCACATGTTTTCACAGGAGGAGTGCGCTCCAGGACTTGGCAGCATCTGGAATCAACTCCCTGTGCCGAGCAGGCACGGTGTGTGATCCTGGGGATTTTCTGTTTCTAGTGTTATATTTACTTTTAAAGACATTGCTGAGTTCAGCAGAAATGTCCTACGTCCGATCGTATTTTGCTTGGTACTCACTTCCTTAGAAAAATGAATGATCAAAGCCAAGAAAACAAAACAAAACAAAAATCTTCATTTTACCCCAAAGCAAAGCAAACACACGTCCAGTATTGTAATAGGAAGCACTGCCAGGCCCTCAGGAAGTGCTTAAGAAACTGAGCAAAGTGATGCATGCATTCTTTAGTCCCAAAGGAAAGTGATTTTCTCCAAATAAGAGAGACCCTGTGACTGTGGGGTGATGATGGCAGAAAATCGCCACTCCCAGCACATGTGGGGACAGGTGCTGGCTCCCAGTCCCAGTCCTTCTGCTGTTTATCACAACACGGTCATCGCTCTACCCATAGAGTTCCCCAAGTTACTGCTAGTTCCCAGATATAGCACCCTACCGCTTTGGAGCCCCTGAGAAGTGCGTGGACAGGTGCTTGCTTTCCATATGCACCATGAAGTTTCAGGGGTCTGACTGTAAAATCAGAGGCTTAATTTGGTAACAGCTTAAATCTCAGGGGTGGGAACCTTTAAGGCAATAAACGCCCACAGTGATGCTGTTGTTAGTGGGATGTATCAAATGCTCATGCTGGAAAGAAACTCTCCAGTTTGGAGGTAGAGACTGGAGATTAGGGTCATTGAGGTGGGGCCTCCATGATGGCACTAATTGCTTTGTAAGAAAGGAAGAGAGGAACTAGCAGCATATTTGAGCCGTCTCACAGTGGAAAGCAGCTGCCATCTTGTGAGGCAGGTGAGAAGCCATCACCAGAGGCCCACACCAGGCTTTTGGATTTCACAGTCTCCAGAATCATGGGTTTTGGATCCCTATTCTTTATAAGTTATCTAACCTGTGGCATTCTGTTATAACAGTGAGGACTAGACTACCATGCCCCCGTCCCTCCATCTGCCCTGTGTGTGCTCAGTGACTCTGCTTGGTGCGGTGACTGAATCATAGCAATTGAAGAGGGCTGGAGTTCCCTATGCCTGGGAGACTGGAGAAGTCCTACGGTGGTTTCAGCATGTTCCAAGTGAGCTGAACCTGGTCCCACATCTCTAGCCTGGGCTTTGGTTCTCTGCTGTCTCTTAGCTCAGGTCCTTTCTACTCCCAGGAGGGCTGCCTTGGGCAAAGTCATTTCCAGACTCTGACCTGAAGCTGAATAGGATTTTCAGCAGAACTCTACAGTTAATTTGACTCGGCATCCCCCTGGGGGCTGCCCTCATATGACCAGCAGCGTCATAGACCCAATACCCTTCTATTTGTTTGGTAATGACCTTCTCCTTACTTTCAAACCTAGTTCTAAAAACCCTTGAATTTAAAGCAAGGGATGTAACATCCTGAAGCTTCTGGATGTTGGAATCCTGGCCCTTCTGGGCTTCCATACACATCTGTAGACACTATCTTCTCACCTGACCTTTATTGCGTTAGTAGTGTTTAAGAGGTGCTTGTGAGAGAAACAAGATAACAAAACCAAAACAATGTGGGTGCTCTAAAGCACATTAGAGTGTTCACAGTATACATGATACTGGCTAGTACACTTTGTGCTGGCTAGTTCCATATCAACTTGAATGAAGTTAAAGTCATTTAATAGGAGAGAACTTCAATTAAGAAAATGCCTCCATAAGACCTAGCTTTACATAAGAGCCTGGGACAGTTTCTTAATCGATGATTGATAAGGGAGGTCCCAATTCATTGTGGGTCATGCCATCCCCAGGCTGATTGTCCAGGGTTCTATTAGAAAGCAGACTGAGCAAGCCATGAGGAGCAAGCAAATCATCAGCACCCTTCCATGGCCTCTGCATCAGCTCCTGTCTCCAGGCTTCAACCTGGTGTGAGTTTCTATGTTGATTTTCCTCAGTGAAGTCTAACTCAGAATATAAGAAATCCAAATAAATCATTTATTTCCCAAGCTGCTTTTGGTTATGGTGTTTCATCACAGCAATAGTAACCCTAGTGAATGCAATGTTGTTCTTCAAAATAATTAGTTTCTCAACACATAGAAATGATAAATATTTGAGCTGACAGAAATGCTAACTGCCTTGATTTAATTGGCACATCTGCTAAATATGCATTAAATTGTCATTCTATATCCCATATATAGTAAAATAAAAATTAGAGCTAAGTATTTAGCTATGCAAACTTTGGCAAGCCAACACATACACCCACAGATCTATAACACACAGATCACTGTTTGGAATAACACTGGGATGGATGAAAGGAGGCTCACACTGAGGTCAGCCTTGCATCTGAGAGTAGCAGTGTGGCCTGTGTGACTTGGGAAGCCGAGCCTAAGGAGCATGAGGATGGCAATGTTCAGAGAGTAAAGCACGTAGCCCCAAATGGCTCACCCTGGAGTCCAGAAGAGAAAGCCAGAGGCTGTGCCTGGGTAAGGACACTGTACCCAAGAACAGGGTACAGTAGCCTGAGCAAAAGGATCTTTATGTTCATATGTATACCTACTACCTGATCACACATGTATTTAGCTTGGTAGTACAGGTCTTGCCTAGCATGCGTGAGGCCCTAGGTTCAATTCCCAGTGCAAAGCAACAACAGAAAAATAAATAAAAATATTTGTAGCACAATAGATGTACTTATTTTTTATAAGCTTTTATGGGGATGGAGTAACAGCTCAGTATCTAAGAGAACTGGCTGCTCTTCCAGAAGACCTGGGTTCAATTCCCAGCACCCACATATTGGCTAAAAACCACCTCTAATTCCAGTTCCTGGGAGGAATCCAATGCCTTTTTCTGACTTCCCAGGGCAACAGGCACATATATGGTACATAGACATACACTCAGGCAAAAACACTTATACTTGTAAAATAAAAATAATAAATCTTGGGTCTGGAAAGACAGCTCAATCAGCAAAGCACTTGTACAGAATAATGAGGACCTGAATATGAGCCCAGAACCTGTGTAAAAAGGCCAGTGCTTGTGATGTGCACTTGAAACTCTGGGGAGGCAGATTCCTAAGGCTTGCTGGTTAGCAGTTTACCTCACCACAATTCATCTGAGAATGGATACATGAGGTAGATCTCTTACCTCCACACACATGTGCCCCTCCCCATACACACACACACACACACACACAGACACACATACACACAAATACACATGAAAATTATAAAACATTTTTGAGGCAAAATCTACTTACAAGTCAAGGACCTAAGCTAAATAGCCAAGTAATATGTAATTTATGTATTAATATTAACTTTCAATATTTATCATGTTTAATATAGCATTCTAATTAATAAAATGCATTGTTCTATGTAGTGTCATCACTTACACATTGCTTCTGAATTTCCCTTTAAGTATAACTAGAGGTCTCTACTTTGTGTGTAGGGGGGTGTTGCTCAGCTTTCTATTGCTAAGATAGAATTCCTGGAAAAAAAAAAAAAACAATTTAAAAGGATGAAAGAAACTATGCATGGAGCTCCTCTTCATTCTGTGTGGCTTGGACGCATGTGTGGCGGGAGGTAGATGCACGGGGACAGTGGCATGAGCTCTTAGCAAGCACAAGGCTCCACAAAAGTGCTGTTTACAGCTCAGCTTGTGATACAGCTCCCAGAGGGAATCACATTCCTCTATGAGAGATGTGGAAATGTCTGCTAACTATAGGTCAGAGAAGATGAGGTCAGGGTGGGAGTGAACATGGGAAGGCTGGGCCTTCTAGTCCCTGTACAGATGAGTTCAAGGGTCCCCATCTCATAGGAATTCCACTCAGAGGTGGCCTGTGCAAGCCCCAGGTGTGTGCACCAGCTCCCCTTGGTTTTGGTGGGTGTTCATTTCATGTGGTCTCAACCAGTTTTCCCAATAGGTCAGCTTATCTCCAGAATCTTCCCTGTGCCTGATACATGTGTAATGGGGCAGCAGGGAAGCTATGCACATGGACATAAAGGTCTTTTTGTTCAGACCACAGGAAGCCTTTTTCCAGAACGTTCAGTAGTCTTGGGTACAGTGTCTTTTCCCGGGCAGAGCCTCTGGCTCTGGACTCCAGGCTGAGTCATTTAGGGTTACCCTGAACATTGCCATCCTCATTGTCCTTAGGCTCAGCTTCCCAAGTCACACAGGCCACACTGCTGCCCCCAGATGCAGGGCTGACCTCAATGTGGCCCTCCTTTCATCCATCCCAGAGTTATTCTAAACAATGATCTGTGTGTTATAGAAAGGCCCTGTGGGCATATGTGTTGACTTGTTCAATGTTGCATAGCCAGTAAGTGGTAAGACTGGAATTTGAGCCTAGGGCACCATAACCTTAAACAATGCTCTACCTGCTAGGCAGTGCTATGTACGCGTAAGTTGGCACAAAAAAACGTATTGAATAACAGAGCTTTTTTTTTTTAACATATTTTGATGTTTTATGTCAACCGGACACAAGCTAGAATCATGCTTCCTATAGGCAAATCTATAGATCATTTTCTTAATTAGTGATTGATACAGGAGGTCCCAATCTATTATGGGCAGCGCCAGTCTCAGGCTGGGGGTCCTGATGCTGTAAGAAATCGGACGGAGCAAGCTGAAGGGAGGGACGAGAACAGGGCAGTAAGCAGCACTCTTCCTGCCTCCAGGTTCCTGCCTTGAGTTTCTGCCCCCATTTCCTTCGATGATGGAGTGTGATCTGAGAGTTGTGAACTGGAATAAACCATTTCCTCCCCAAGTTGCCTTTGGCCATGGTGCTTATCACAGCAATATAAACCCTAACTGACATGTACTGACATAAATCAGAACATGGCACTGACCGAAGAGGAACAATGAGTCAAGGCCAAGAGCAAGTTTGCACGTTGCTGCTAATGAAAACTGCCCAGGCATAGAGCAGTATATGAAAGAGAAATGTGTTTAGGCCGAGGTGGTAGAGCATCTGCCTAACAAGTTGAAAGGGTAGGTGCTTTGTCAACTCTGAATCATGGCAGTGACTTCTGCTTCTCAAGCTATAGCACAGCTAATTGTGGTGTGTTCTGGGCACCCAGAATGGCAAAGGGACTGAATATTTCTTTTTGTCCAAGAGATCCTAAAAGCCCAGGAGACAGCCTGGAGAAGAGTAGAAATCACCTGGGAACAACCGTCATTACGGAACTAAAGAACTTTGAATAGGAGGCTGGTTGGCTTGGCACCAGAACCTAGGAAGGAAGCTAACAGAAAACTTCCTGGAGAAACAGTAGCCCCAGAAAGTGGTCACAGGTTCAGGAGTCTGACCCATAGCTAATCCTACTTTGTTAGAGTGCTGGTCCCCTCACCTGCCAAAGGTATCCTGTATCCCCTTAGGCTTACTAAAGGAGCCAATGGGAAATGGCTTTAAGACGTTCAGAACCATACCAGGCAAAGCAGGTCCTCAGTAAATGTCAATTGCCCTTAGAATGTTAAGTCCCACATTCAGGGCTTCCCAAGAATCCATGACAAGTTTCAAATGGAGCTTTTATTCTGTGAATCTTGAAGGGCTCCAAAGGCTCATGATGATATTTGGAGGCTTGGTCAACATTCTGTAGCACTTTTGGGAGATGGAAGTACCTAGGTTGAGCTTAATGAGAGGATGCTGTGGAATTATGTTCTTGTACACTGTAAATATTTGTCCCTCCTACTGGTTTAATAAAATGCTGATTGGCCAGAAGGCAGACAGGAAGTATGGGTGGAGCTACTAGACTGAGAAAACTCTGGGAAGAGGAAGAGCAGAGCAGAGATACCAGAGAGACACAGAGGAAGCAGGATGAGAATGCTGCTCTGAGAAAAGGTACCAAGTCATGTGGCTAATCATGGGTCAGTTTAAGGGTAAGAGTTAGCAAGTGATATATCTAAGCCATAGGCCAAACAGCTTATAATTAATATAAGACTTTGTGTGATTATTTGGGACTACTGGTCCAGATCTTGGGGCCAGGCCAAGCCAGAAACTTCTTACCACAGGAGGAAGTTAGGTCATGGATGACATGAGCTTGAAAGGAATCTCTTTCTCTACTTTTTACGTTAAAAAAATGTATTTGGTATATATGTGTATAAGTAAATGCACATGTGTGCATGCACATACATGCACATAATATGAAGAAGCCGGAAGAAGGCATCAGATTTCTTGAGGCTAAAGCTATAGGAGTTTGAAGGATGATCAGCTACTCAGGTCTGAGTTCCAGTCTTCATGCTTACATGAAAGCAGTCTTAACTGCCCAATCATCTACTCACCCTTCCCTCTGTTTCCTGACCCCTAAATGGCAGCCATGTGGCACCAAACTGAGTCTATGATGGTCTCCCTTAATGACCTGCTACCCCAAGTCCAAAGCAGTGTGATATAGTGACCATGGTCTAAAACCTCCGAAAGCAAGAAACAGAAGCACCCTGCCTCTTAGTGGGCAAACTCTTGCTATGAATCCCTGTTGTCTTTCTAATCTGCCCGTTAATTAGCAACAAGGTGTGGACCCAGCTTGCTTCCCCATTTTCTCTTTTACATTCTCTCTGCAATTGAAAATTTTGATTGTTTTATTGACTTCATATGAAACTATTTTTCCCTTTCTTTTTCTAGCTTTCCCCTCCCTTGGAGTGAAGCAGTTTTGAAGAGCGTAGTTACAGTTCTCTCTTTTGTTAATCTTGCTCTCTCTCCCTTTTTCCTTCTAGTCCTTCTCCAAACCTGTTTCTTGTTGGCTGAAATGTATTTGAAGAGCTAACTGCCAGGTCTTGCTAGTGTGTTCATGCCCGCTGGTCATGGGGGAGGGGGAAGAGGAAGTGAGGAGCAGGGAGAGGGAGAGAGAGAGAGAGAGAGAGAGGGGGGTTTGAAATCCTCTTGCATCAGTTCTCCAACCTCTGAGATCCTCATAGGATTATGTCACCCTCTGAGAGAATCCCCTAGCTCTCAGTTTCTTCTGATTTTTCTTAATTCTCTTTAAATTGCTTTGCTGACACTGAGCTTTCAGTTTTCTTGTGAATTTTTTTTAGTTCTCTTTAAATTGGTTTACTGACAACCGGATTTCAAGTCTTCTTAAAGCGTTCTTTATATAGTCTCAGCCTTAAAATGTAATATAAACAACAGAAGCCAGAAGACAAGAATTACTTTATATTTACTTCCAATTAGCATTCTACCAGCAGCCATAGGTATGAATTTTCTCTCTTTACTGTCTGTGTTTATTTTTTTTTAACTTTTAAATGTCTTCAATTGTCATAATTGTAGCAAACTCACTTTATCACAGATATATGGAAAATATTCCTAGAAAATTTCCACAACTGTTGCAATTTACACTCAAATGTTATATTTGCATGTCATATGCCAGACACAAACAGACAAAATACATTTGAATACACCTACACACTTAACTAAATGTCTTTAGTAAGATATCAACTATACCAACAGAGTAAGCCAATAAACGGGACTGGTAATTAGACCAGTAGATGCAATAATGTAACCTTTTCGTACCTGTGTGTGAGCAGCACTGAGATGATAATTTCATTGTAACTACTGTTCTTCCTCCAGCTCTGTAGAGTCAATGGTTACATAGCCCGCAGCAAGCCTGCTCCTTGGTAACTTCATCTTGGTGTGTATGCATGCATATGATGCTTTCTCCTATGGAAGCCCCAAGTCAGTCTCAGGTGATGGTCCATAGGTGCTGTCTCTCACTGGGACGGAGACTCCCTGATGAGGCTGGTCTAGATGCCCCGTGAGCCTCAGGGATCTACCTGTCTTTACCATCCCACCCCTAGTGCTGGGGTTACAAGCAAAGGTCACCATGGTCTGCTTTCTCCACGGGTATGGGGACTCCAGCTCAGGTCCTCATGTTGTGTGGCAAATTCTTTACTGACAGGGTTATCTTTCTAGCCTGGTGAACATCATCTTTTCTGTTTTTCCTCACTCTTTTAATCTGTTTGTGTTGTCCCTCGAGAAGGTACTTTACAAAGGACATATTTCTTTCCCACAGTTCAGAATCTGGAAAGTCCCAGATCACCATGGCATTAGGTTCAGCATTCTAGTGAGGGCTGTATATATCTCCATGGAAAAGAAGAGCATTGGGTCTCCATAGGTGGAAGTATGATGCACTCCCTATCAATCCCTTTCATAGAGAATATCATCACACCCACTGGACCTTACCTTCATGATTCAAACCCCTGTCTAATGCTTTACTTAAAACATTAGTTTTGAAATTATAATTACATTTTCCTTCCCTTTCCTCCCTCCAAATTCTCTCATATACTCTTCCTTTATTCTCTTTCAAACTCAGTCTCTTTTTTCATTAATTGTTATATGCAAACATACATTATGCACATGCATATAGATTCCTAAATACATAAATATAGCCTGCTCTGTCTGAATAATATTACTCTGCTGTATGTTTTCAGGGCTGACCTTGGTACTGGATAACTAATTGGTGTGCTCTTTCTTGGAGAAGACTGATCCCAGCATTCCTTTGTCGCCTGTAATTCTTGTGGAAGTTGAGACGCCATGGGTTTTCCCCAGTAGACTTTGGCATGGCTATTGGTTTTCCTTGATCTGCTCATGCTTAGGCAGCCATGTTGGTGAGACTTTGTGGGTGACGTTCCTAGGAGACACAATTCCACGGAAGACTCCCGGATGCTCCGACTCTTCAGATCTTTCCATTCCCTCTTCTTCCATGTTCCCTGAGCCTTAGGTGTGGCGTTGTTTTGTAGATGCATTCATTGGGACTGGTCTCCACAGCTCTGCACTAACTGGTGGTGGCTTTCTATAGTGGTCTCCATCTGATGCAAAGAGAAGTTTTCTTAATAAGCAATGATGACTATATGTATCTGTGGGCATCAGAACAAATATTTAGAATGTAGTTTGGGATTATGTTGGTTTAGTAAGTGGTAGTTGTAGCTCTTCTCCAAGATCCATGACTTCCCTAGTCCTGTGTGACTGGCTAAGTTTCCAATACTAGACACAGTTTCCCTCTTATTGACCATATCTTACATCTAATTAGAGAGCTGTTTGTTACTGCCAAGGTGTATGTGCTACCACTGCTCTATCAGGTTATTGTGCCATGCTGGTTATCATTGTGGTCCATAGGCATCATAGCTGGGTAGAACTGTTGGTTGTCTCAATCTTTTGGACGTTTACTTGCCTTCTAGTACCATGAAAGCAAGTCCGCAGGGAAGAAGCATTCAGGTCAGTTTTTGCTCAGGAGCATCTGAGACCTGAAATGTGTGGTATCTTCAGTGATAGGGACTTATCTCCCACCTCTTGGGGAGAGGGGACAAAACAATAGCCTGTATGTTTTAGGAGTCTCTTGTATAATCCTTACCAACAATTCAAAAGGTTCCTGCTCTGCTTGTGTTTCTCTCCTGACTTCCTTTGATGATGACCAGCAATGTGAAAGTGTGAGCCAAATAAACCCTTTCCTCCCCAACTTGCTTTTGTCATGGTGTTTCATCACAGCAGCAGTAACCCTAAGACATCCCCCTTTTTGCCCGTTCCCCAGTCAGATCATTGTACCTTGCTATTCTGTCTTTATTACTCCCCCATTCTTCTACCAATGGTCCTTTTTACAAATTATTTTTACTTTCACAGTTTTTGTAGTTATTCTAGGATATTTATTCACATCTAAAGATTTGGATCTAGAAGCCTGTGACAGGAGAGAACATGCAATGTTTGTCTATTGGGGTCCGGGTTCCTTCACTCAGTATGACGTTCTCAAGTTTTATACATTTACAGAGCTCGACCCTGGAGAAGGATGTGATCTTTACAGTCCTTTGTACTGATTCATACATTGTAGTTTTAGCCAGATTTTAGATTAAGCCTATTTGGTGTTAGTCTTACTACTTCACATATTATATATACATAGCTCTTTAAAAAAGCTTTACCTCGGGGACTTGGGGAGATAGCTCTGTGGCTAAAAACATTAGCTACTCTTCCAGATAACCCAGGCTTGATTCCTAGCACCCACAGTAACTCCAGTTCCAGGGACCCAATACCTTCTTTTGGCTTCTGTGGGCAAAAGGCTTGCATGTGGTGCCCAGACATACATCCAGGCAAAGCATTCATACATATAAAAGCAGATAAATAAATACATATTTAAAACCTCATCTGAGAGCTTCTGAATATTGATTTTTTTTATTAGATGTCCCTTCCTTTTGCCCTAGAGAAAGTAGGTTGTCATTTTAGTAAGAACTATATTTTTTGGTCACTGTCTACAGTTCTAGAGAGGAAGTCTGGGCTGGTAGGAACATCTGTGGTGTGGCAGGTGGGGGCTCCATGTGCAGTGGGAATGCAGAAGTAGTAGCTGGGTGTGGAGGAGTCCTGAAGACACAGAGGGCCCCCCATCATCCCCAGAACCTACATTTCTTCCGGTCATGGGCTTGGAGGTCAAGGGAGAGGCTTTAAGAGGGGTGTGAAGAGGACAGAAGTCTGCTTTGGGAAAACCATTTAGCTGGGGGCAGACAAAAGGGTGGAACCCAACACAGCTGGAAGCCGGAAGCTTGCAAGGGACTGGGCTGTACAGTAGAGGAGAGGAGCCTGCCTCCTCACCGGAGGACCTGCCTCTGGGATGCAGGGGCTAAGCTGCCCTATGGAAAATACCGCTTCACTGTTCTGATGGTTTGGATCTTGGTCCAATAGAGGGTCAGACAATTAATATACAAAGTTTCCAAAATCCAGACTTCCCCACACCTCCCTCTCTTGGTCCCTCCCCACTCCTCGCTGCATGTGTGTCCAAGAGTGTCAGAGAAGGCATCCACTTAGAGAATGCCTATACAGCAGGTCCTGCTGATCACAGGGCTTCATTGCTAAAGGTGTTTCCCTCCCTCCCTCCCTCCCTCCCTCCCTCC
>PVIH01009911.1:0-32023 GCA_004025045.1 Sigmodon hispidus | reverse complement strand
GCTGACAGACACCTCGGGTAGAAAATTCCTGTCCCTGCTTCATTTGGCAGATCACAGTGAAATAAAAGCCACTGAAAGACTGTATAAAATCACCCTCAGGCTATGTCTAAGGTGGATAAGAAATATAATGAATTTCATGTTTACACTTTAGGTCCTGTCGCCAAGGCATCTCAGTATGTATATGAGAATATTTCACCACCTGAAAAACCTTTGAAATATGAAATGCTTCTTGTCCATGGCATTTTAGGTAAAGACTATTCAAGCGTGTATATAAAATAAAGTTGAAAAAGCAATTAAAGTATGCATACACACCTTCGTGCGCCAACATGCCTGACAATTCACAGGGTGGCAGGGCATGGAATCAGGTGGCTGCCTGGCATATTTGGGGGGGGGGTGTTGGTTTTTTTCTTTGAGTCTTGTTTTCTTCTCTTATTTTATTTATGAGACAGGGTCTGCATAGCTCAAGCTGGCCTTGACCTCAATAACCTTGAACTTCTGATCCTTCTGATCCTTCTGCCTCTACTTTCCGAGTGCTAGGATTATAGTCATACACTACCACACCAGCCTTGTATAGTGCTGGAGCACAAACCCAGGACATTTCACTTGCAGACCAGCAGTCTGCTATGCCAGCCACAACCTCAGCTCTCCCTATAGGTCTTTTGATGAACATTTTATACATACAAATTACATATAAGCATATATACAATAGGCTCCTACAGTATATGCTCTATATGTCACACACACACACAATCATACTTTTTTTTAAGAGGTCAGTGCTTACTCTTCTGAGGATTACTATAGGGACTTCTTAAAATCTATGTTTAGGACTATATGACTAAGTGGTGTGTACATGTGTATGTGCCTATGTGCATATCAAGACTGCTTTTTTCAAACTCACACACTTTGGACAAGTGGGCACTGAGGCCAGTGGGTAGCATAGAAAAGCAGAACTGACTGTGAGGTCAGGCACCCACTTCTGTTTTCTTACTGAAAACACATAAAAATCCTTGTTAGGTGAGGCGTTTGCTGAACAAGCATGAGAACCTGGGTCTAGATCTAAACACCGTGTTACATGCCAAGTGAAGCAATATATGCCTACCATGCCAGCACTGGAGAAAGGGGAAGTGGGGTGGGAGGCGGGGGTGCAGGGCTGGAGACAGGCACATTCTAGGGTCTTGCTGACAAGCAGTCCAGCTGAACAGTGAGCTTCCGGTACAGTGAGAGACCCTGTCTCAGGAAACAAGGTGGGACACAATAGCCAAATACCCAAAGCTGACCTCTGCCCTCATACATATCCACGCACAGGCATATACCCCATACACAAGGCACCACACACAAGTCACATAGCCTCACACATACAATAAAACCTACCAAGAGTAGCTCAAATATTTCTGAGCTCCCAAAAGTGGTCTGAAGAGTTAGCCACCATTGCCAGTGACCCATGACACCAGAGTGACTTTTTGACAGGTCCCAGAGTGTTCACCCCCTGGGAGGAGAAGCTGAAGGACCTTGCCCCGCTCCAGCCCAGCTGGTTCACACTCCACACCCAGCACTTTGTAGCTGGGTGTCCATCATCAACTTACTTCACTCTTCTGAGCCACAGCTCTCTCATCTTTAATGGGGGGTAATTATAGCACAGGGCGGTTGCAGAGTGTTGCAAATATTAATCACAGGAACATTATTATTAATCCTAATAACAGCCTTGCAGGCAGTGAGGGCACACAGGCAATCCTAGTTTATAAATGAAGAAACAGCTCAGCACTGCAAAGGTGACTCACCTGGTGTCACAGCCGCCTGCGGGAAGGAACATGTTAGAACTCAGATCCTCCCACACTCAGTTCAACGCTGTTTTCCCTACAGTACACCCAAGGGGAAGACAAGGTAGAGACCTGCAACTGACATGATTCCTGGTTAATAGTTTAAATATAGCCAAGAGGCATGTGTATGAGCATCTTTCCCCTCTTAACCCTTTACATAAGACCTGTCTCCATACACTCGATTCACCTCCATTGTACTTTGGTCACTGCAAATAAAATAGCTGTGCTACAGAGGTAAGACTGTCTAGGAAAGACTAGAGACACCTTGGAAAGTGCCCCAGCAAACTGGATGCTATGTGCCTCACTCACCTGTCTCTTTTGTTAGTTTCTTTTGGAGAATCATATTTATAAAATCCTTGTGCCGAGGGATAACGTAATTACATATATGTGTACATGCAGGGAGATAGATGAATATGATGATAGATTTGGATTTTGCTGTCACTTATGCTGACTGAAAAGGGCCTGTGGTTAATGCGTCCTCTGGAGCTGGGTAAAGGAGACCTGTCATTCATCTGGGCACTGTTCTTGGCACATATCAGATGTTCAGTAACAATGCATTGACTCAGTGAGCTCTTGGGTAGGGCGGGATCTCATTAGTTTTAAAGGTATTAAAAGGCTGAAGATATGGAGCTAAAGACAAGGCCAAGCTAGTTACCAGTGATGAGACCATGACTTTCCTGTCTAAACATTCCAGGTTCTTCTGGAAAACATAAGCAGTAGCCCATTGGCTTCCCCTTAAATGCTAGCTCTATGTGGATGGTGGTATCTGGTGGCTATGGTCAGGCTCTGGAAAGATAGCCCAAGGCAAATGATGCTGCTTCACTGGATACTGGCCCCAGGGCTAGGACACTGCACCCTAGACACCAGTCATCATGCGAGTCTTAAAACCTTTTAGTTTTGCATGTTTATAACTAGAAAAGGTATTTATATGGACAGAAACTGAATTTTAGAATTAACTCTGTACCACAAAATAATTTGTGGGTTTCTATCAGAAAGCTTTTTATCTGTAGTCTGTAACCCATAAATAAAGGATCAGAGACCCATTCATTGGGGCATGTAAAGTGTATTAAATGGAGGAAACTCCCCGGAAGTTCGCCTGATATCCCTGGGCAGCAAAAGGAGGCAGCTTATTATTTCTTCACCTTTGAGAGAGGCTTTGAGTCAACACAAGAAGAACCACCTGCCTTAGGTTGTTTGATGGTCCAGGCATGTCTTTTAGGTCACTTAACTCATTGGTGCTGTCTTTCCCCATAAAAGGATCTATGGCTTACCCAGCATGTTCATATGCGCCTACTAAGCCCCGCCTCTTCTCTGTCTCCACATTCTTCACCTAGATGAGTTTAACTGAGCCAAGAAGACTGTCAAGTCTGGCAGCCTTGAAGTATAACAGGTCCTCCAAACTCTAGTCTGAGGTCATAACACAAGCAGTCTACAGAGATAGTTGACTTAAAGACAGCCAGCTGTTAGGCCTTATTTGACTTAGTTGGTCCTGTGATAGCCTAATGCTGGCTGCTGTATGTGAATGAGACCCATCATACATCCTTTAGTTGAAACCCAGAATGAGAAAGCATCCTTAGCTGAACTTGTCCCTGTGTGAACATTCTAGAACACACCCAAACCAAGACAGTCTAATCAGCCACTTCAGGAGGCTCACAATGCAGTCAAGAGGTAAACAGAAGACATCTGAGGCTGCCTCTGTTCATAATGATTCTTTAGTCTCCTTTTTCTTTTCTGAAGCAGAGCTTCACGAAGCCTAGGTTGGCCTAGAACTTGCTTTGAGGCCAAGGATGTACTGTCCCTCTGATCATCTTGTCTCCAAGGTGCTGAGATTACACACATGTGCCACTATGCACGGCTTATGGTTTTTTATAAGTAGAAATAATAAGCCTAAAATAATAATAAAAAGCATAGTACAGTAGTAACACAAACAAGCGCCGCTGACCTACTCTACAAGGAGCCAAGCTTGGTTTAATTCAAACTGTCACTGGCAAGCATTTCTATGAGTCAGGTCCCATGAAAGGCCTAGTTTATTCCATGTCCCCTTCTCAAGACTGTCAACCCACTGGAAGTTATTTTCTCTTCGGGACCCTAGCTGACCAAACCTGACACCTCCTTTCTCTTTCACTCAGCTCCATTTCACTGCCCTCGACAAATGCTCTGATGAGGCATCATGCTCTGTGTTCTGTTTCCCTAGCCACTTTACATCCTCAGCACTCAAAGCCACCCAAGGGATGTGCCATGACTCTACCCAGAAGACTTCAATGCCAGGCTGAGGCTAGGCCTATGGAGAGTGCAGTGTCACTTAGAGCTGAGGCTATGTGCAAACACTATATGACAACATCCCCAACCAAGCTGTGGGACAGAGGACAAAAGATTCAGGCTTGAGGAGAATTTCAGTGTTGGTTTGATTCTTCATTATCCATTGGCCTACTCCTAAGTAAAGAAGGCAGAATGATAATGTTTGTAAGGAATGAAAAGAAAATTCATAAAATACCCACAAGTCTTCAATTCTCTCTCTAGTAAGAAAAAAAAAATCACATCACAAGACAGTTTCAAAATGGGCATGTGGCCACTGGTGAATTGCTAAATGGGATGTCTTTATTAAAGCCTCTCATCAGGGCTCGGGGGACCATGTGGAAGAAAAGACAGGAATATTGTAAGAGCCCATGGAGATGGTGGACACCAAGGAAACCATGTCTTCCAGACACAACAGGACTCACAGAGAAGGTGGCAGTATGTACAGGGGCGCCACAGTTCCAAGCCAGGCGGGTTCCAGCAGCGAGGGGGTAAAGTGAACATTGTCTTCAATCCCCAGCCAGCTATCTGCTACTGACAACTGCTTGCAAAGAAAAAATTAATTTTCTCCATACAGTCTCACTGGATATACAAACCACACTAAGGGTCAGGCCCTATGCCTAGCAGTAGATGAATTCAATGGTATTTTAGGAGACTTTTGTCTCATAATTGCTTTGTCTGGGATATTTTTTTCCCTACTAGTCTTTTGCTTTATTTCCAATTTTATTTTTTATGGATTTTCTGTGTGCACATGAGTTTCTGTAGATGAGCTTTGCATGCTTTTTATTTTTCTCTGTTTTGTTTTAGTCTGGGGGCGGGCGGTAAGGCCTCCCTTGAGTAGCCATCACAGGCTAGCATACCAGGTTCAGACAGGACCAAGCCCCATCTCCCATCAAGGCTGAGTCAGGCATCTCACCATAGGGAACGGGCTCTGAAAAGCCAGTTCACATACCTAGGATAAGTCCTGGTCCCACTGCTAAGGGCCCCACAAACAGATCAAGCCATACAATTGTCACCCTCATTGAGAAGGTCCACTTTGGTCCCTTGCAGGCTCCCCATCTGTCAATCTGGAGTCCATGAGCTCCCACTAGCTTGGGTCAGTTGTCTCTGTGATTTTCTCCATCATGCTCTTGACCCCACCCCCTTGCTCCTCTAATCCCTCCTCGGAGGTAACCCAGACCCAGAAAGACAAACACGGCATGTGCTCATTCATAAGCAGATACTAAATGCAAAGCAAAGGATGACCAAGCTATAGTCCACAGCCCTGGAGAAGCCTGGTAGAAAGGAGGACCCTAGGAGGAACGCACAGAGTGCCCAGCAGGAAGGGGAAAGGGTTAAAAGCTACTGGGTAAACTGGGAGGGGAAGGAGAGGGGAAGGGAATGGGGTGTGAACATGTGTGTGCTTGCACAGAGCTCACAGTTGGGGAGGGGTGAAGACGGAGAGCAATGAAAGAGATATCCAGATACCGGGAGCCATTATGAGAGCAGGGAGGAACCTGGTGCTAGGAAAATCCCCAGGAACCCACAGGATGACCCCAGCTAAGACTCCTAGAGAGAGTGCCTGAACTAGCCTTCCCCTGTAGTCAGATGGGTCACTACCTATTGTCATCACAGACCCTTCATCCAGTGTCTGATGGAAGCAGATGCAGAGACCCACAGCCAAGCACTCGGCTGAGCACCTGCCTGTTTTCTAACTAGAGAGAGAAAGGTGTGGAATTAGATTGGTGTATGAATCTGAGAGAAGATGGGGGAAAGGAAGCCATGATCAGGATATATTATATAAAAAAAATTCAATTTTAAAAAAAAAGAATACATAAGCCAGAGCTGGAGAGATGCTCAGAGGTTAAGAACACTGGATACTCTTCCAGAGGACCTGGGTTTGATTCCCAGCACCCACACATGGTGGCTCACAACCATCTATATTCCAGTTATAGGAGACCCAACATCTCCTGCTCTCCTCAGACAGCAAGCATACGTGTGGTGCATAGATATACATGCGGAAAAAGTACCTTACACACATAAAATAATAACAATAATAATAATAATAATAATAATAATAATAAGGAATAGATAAGTATCAGGATACAGATGTTCTGAGGAAGCCAGCCTTCACTAAAACATAAATGAGCACAGAAAAGTTGTATTTCCTACCTTCCTGCGTCAAGATTTATTATTCTTATTTGCTGTAGTTTAGATCCACACGTGCAGGGAGCAAAGCCCTCATAACATAGCCTGGCACAGAGCAGTTATATAGAGAGCAATACATCTACAGGCTTCAAGAAAAGACTAGGAGAAAATTCCTTTCTTGTAGTATATATGTATGCTACAAATGTACCAGAATGTTCTTTGGTAGCCACTGGTGACAGGATTGTATGAGATATTATGATTTTATCCCGGTCTCTGTATGCATTGCTTGTATAACATAATCAATTAAAATTACCGAAACATTTCAATAAAGCTTATCTTTTAACTATGTGTTGTCCATTTCCTAGACACATATAAAATCCATGTGTGGGAAAGCACTTCTCATTCTTAAATATTTCCACATAGAAAACCTGTTCAGGAAAACCAACTGCTAGAACTTCTGTCCACCCCCACATCAAACTTCTGATCCTATTTTTTTACTAAGTACTGGAGCTAGTTGGTGTCAGAAGTAATGACTGGAGACATCTTGGTGAGGCAAACCTGTCATCCCAACACTTAGGAGGTAGAGGTCAGAGGCCAGAGAATTTACGGCCAGCCTGAGCTATAAGGTACGATCTCATTTCAAAAAAACAACAAAACTCTCAAACAAATAAAGTGTATGTGTGTGTGTGTGTGTACAGAGCTCATTGCTGCTAGGCTACTGGCCAATGAGCTTCAGGGCTCTGCCTTTCTCTACCTGTTGCTCTAGGCCCTGGGATCACATGGTGCTGGGGATTCATGTACTGCAGGTACTTTACTCATCCCCCCCCCCTCCTCGGGCCCAGGAAAACCTTGAAGTGACTAAAATGGTCAGTAGAGACCATCGCCAATCTCCAGCTGGGCTTTTCTACCCCCCTCCTCCAACGGAGTAGACAGACAGTGTAGGAAATATGGGAGGCACCTTGTCACTTTGCCTTTTAAAACCCTGCCTGTGTATTCTGAGGAGGTTTTTTTTTTTCTCACTACTGATTCTATGTTGACTGTTTTGTCTTGCTAGAGAGAAGAGCCAGCCCCTCTGCAGACCATGACTATGGGGTAAGGACACTCATTCCCTGCAAGTCATGGGCTTGAAGGGGAACCAAATGACATAACTTCCAGGTACCCATGGAACAGGTCCATAACAAGATCCAAGGCTCTTAGATGCTTTGACCAGGAGGAAGGGTGAGTGTACGTGAAAACACTACCCCAATGTGAAGGCCACCCTGCCTGTGGGTGAACTCATAGTGGATTTTCTGGGTATCCTGAGAGTAAATCATGAGTTGACCACTCAGGAGGAAACAGGCCTGCTGCTTGCCAACTTCATTCACCTCATGACTAAGTTACCACAAGCATCTGTTTGCTTCTGAACACCTAGTCCACTGGTGCAGCTATTAAGGGGTCCGGTTCCCTGGCACAGTCGTTCCTCAGGACCTTTACTCCCTTGTCACCACAATTCTGAAACACAGAGTCCTTCTCAGTGTTCATAACTTTGGCTTCCTTATTCCCATGTTCATGGCTTCTGGCAGAACTTAAATCTAAAATCTTCCCACAGAAGCATCCGGTGGGGATTTAGATGGAGACCATGCTGAAAATCCATCTACTAATTTGGAATTTTGGCTTCTGCACACATGAAGTTTTGTTTTCATCTGGACCTGTGGATTACCTGTGGTTAGTCTCAAGACTTCTTACCATTCATCAGGGTGGACCTGGGAAGACAGCTAACAATAGTTTAATCACAAGATCGATGACGGTGGGAACTGTTGACATATCCACAGGACTTTGCAGATCACCACATCACCGTGATCACAAATGCCTTACTAAGGATACTCACATGCCTCAAATTCTCATACTTATATGTTCACATATACATGGGCTAGGACACCCACGGTCATACATGCATATATTCACATACACTTGGAGGATTATATACATGTTCACACACATGCTCACTCCCAAGTGTTTATACATGCATGATGTTCACACACCCATGTTTGTATATTCATGCATGCATATATACCTTTCACACATTTGCACACTAACCTAAATTTTCCTGTCCATCCTTGCATACACACGATTCTCATCTGCATTCATATGTGCACATGCTCACTTATTCACCCATATTTGCACACTTACCCACTCTCACACACACTTACAATGCCCACCTACACTCATACAGGCACATATGTGTGCTTGAACGGAACCTACAATTTACACACTTGCCCATTCACACATCCTTGAACACACAAACTATGCTGAGCCATCACACTCCCCAAATGTGAACTATTTCCACCTGTTCCTCACCACACCACTCATACCCCACTCCCCAGTCTGGTTCCTCACTTCCCCTCAGAACCTATAATGTTGCCTTTATGGCTATTTCTTGTCCTTTGGAAACCCAGGCCCTTCCCTCTGTACAGAGCTCTCCTGCCTGAGGCTGTTCTTGTCCACACATTTCCCCCTAAGGCACATGTTGAGAGTCCTTGGTTTGAGTCTTTGCCTAGCTGGTGCCGGTTCCAGCTGCCCTGCTGTCTGAGCATGGCCTTGCTCAACACCGGCTCCTCTCTCCCTCCTTGTGGTTGAGGCTTCTGGATCACCAGCACCCTTCCCAGGACAGCGCTGTCCTGGGCAGCAAGCCTTCCCTGACTCTCTAGAGCAAATGTTTCTACCCGCCCTGGCCTGCTTCTCCACAGAGCCAATCCCTAAAGCTTCGGAACACAGGAGCACACAGAGGTGGCCCTCTCCACAGGTGTGCGGCCAGGGCCCCTTATCCACGGTAGGTGGGTCCATCCAAACATTACCAGTGGATGCTTCCTGCTTTGAAGTTGACAAGGTCTGTACTCAAGAGTCCACCCCGAAAAGAAGACAAGCACATCTGTTTCCTTCCTTCCTTCCAGGGAGCAGGCTTTGCCCCGCCTTTCTGGTCTGTCGGTGCCCAGGACTGTACACAGCATCTGTTTCCCACTGATCTTCACAGCTGGACAGACTCCCAAACAGCAGGAGGATCCCAGGGGACTCAAGAACACAGAGAGCTTCAGGTCTTACTCAGGGTTCACCTGGGGGGCTCTGGGGAGTTGCTTTTAACTCTGACTTGGCAGGACTTGCCTCCTGCACCTGGCTTTAGGATGGCTCCAGGGTGCAGCACTAACCCGGGACCAATATCAATATTTTCATGTTACTATCTGATCTTATAACAAAGGTCAATTTATAAAATTCATAAAGCATCTCACAACTAACACCACCAAGTCCTGCCTCCTTTTTTCATTTCTGCTTCCCTGTGTTCCTCTCTTCCATTCTCTTCCCCCCTCCTTCCCTCTCTCTCTCTCTCTCTTTAGTAAAATATATCCAACAGAATCTGGAGTGGGGCTTGTAGGGTGTGTCTGTCACTTCCCTGGGGTGGTTTTTAATGTCAGATGGGCCAGGGGTGGGGCTGAGAAGAGCCAGGTTCACACAGAGATCAGCACACAGTTCTAATTGATTCCTGTCCAAATCTGCCCTGCTGTGGGTGGGTTAATGGGATGGCAGGCTCCCGACAGCACACGTTCCAGCAAAGTCTGTCAGCTGCTGAACGTTCTCCTATAGCAGCCAGGCAAGAAGAGAAATCTCCTTGACAGATTCTCTCTACTGGCATCATCAATTGCCTGTCACCAGATAACATACAGCAGAACCTTTTATGTAGATTCCTGTATCATAAGATACACAGGATCATCACTGAGCTTTCCAAAGGAACACAGTACTGATACTGGCTGAAAGTCTTGGAAATATTATGATAGGTAAAAGAAATTGTTTGTGAAAGGGTAAATAAGGTATAATTTCATTTACATGAACAGGTGTAGAGAATGGAGTAGATTTGTAGTTAAGGCTGAAATAGGAAGTTATAAAAAAAATAATTAAATACGTTAGCAGTAGCCATAAACATCTATCTACCAACTAAAAGGCAGACTCCAAGCTACTCGTGGTTCATCTGCTCTCCAGGCGTTTTCATATGTCCATCTCGTCCATCTCCACTTCCAATCTCAGGCCTGTGTTTCCAACATCAGTATCTGTAACAGGCCCCCAGACCTTAGCACAACTGACTCCCTGGTGGAGGTCCCATTCAGGCCATAAAACTCAGCACAAAGGCACTACCACCCACCAAAATGAAAACAAAGGCCCAATCTGTCAAAGTCCATAATTCTGGGACTTTGACCTTTTTCAACCTTCCTTTTTGGCTTTGTAGTTCTGCTTCTGGATAAATGGTCTTGTTAGCTGAAGTATGTTAAGCCAGGACATGGTTTTTGTGCTTAAAAAGCTCACCCTGATAAAGGCCTCAGTACTACAATGGGATCCCAAGCAGTTGGCTGGAGACTAACGAAGATTTTATATTGGCTTAAACTTATGTCCCGGCAGCCTTCTCTAGGGACCACCTACAACAGTATCCTCATCTGAGGCATCTCAGACTTCATATAATGAGAACATGGTGAGAATATGTGCAATACCTGTGTCCCATTTGATTTCTTTCTACTTCAGCTTTCCTCGGCTCTAGATACTCACCACTCAGCCCTTCTCGGCCTCTCAACTACTCTTGGTTTGGGCTGTTCCTCCAGGATCTGCTTCTAGCAACTTCTGCAGTCTTCTCTCATCTGCCTGAGTCTGTCCATCTCCATCACCGACATCCAACCCACATCCTCAGGTTTTCTCTAACTTGTCCCTCTGTGAGTCTACCCAGAGTCTCTCATCTATGCCGATGGAGGGGTAGTTATAAGTATTCCACATTATCAATGTAATATACACTGTATTTCATAGCTTATGATGACAATAATAAAACTACCCTTAGGAATATCCCCTTCCAGTGAATAATTAGCAGAATGTTCATATAAAAATCTTAAATCTGGATATTTTGTTTTATTTAAAGCTTTGGACTTGTTTTATGCTTGAAACAGCCCAGAGTCCTCGCTTTGCTGAGATCCTGTCACGTTTTTCTCTCTTCCTCAGAGTGATTTACCTTGCCTTACCTTCTTTCTGCTCCTAGAATATATATATCCCAGGGCCTCTGCACTCACTGGCACCTCTATCTTAGATCTTCTGAGAGATAGCTCTTTGTGTCATCCCAGATATTGTCTTCTTAACTTTGCATCAACATGTATTTCTACAAGAGTCCTGATCAGTTTTCTTCAGAGCACTTACCATATGCTAAGGTATCTATTTATTTTGTTGATTATTTTATCTCTGTATCCAGAAATTTTCCTATGTCCCACAGCTACTTGGTCCCAAATAAACACACAGAGGCTTGTATTAATTACTACTAGCTAGCTCTTGCACCTTAAATTAACCCATTCTTGTTCATCTATGTATTGCCATGTGTCTGTGGCTTTACCTGTGTCCCATTGCCCTGCGGTGGTTCACAGCATCTGCTCTGACTCCACCCTTCTTCCCCTGTCTCTCTCTTGGATTTCCTGCCTGGCTTATATCCTGTTTTATCATAGGCCAAAACAGCTTCTCTATTCGTTAATGGTAGCAACACATATTTACATCGTACAGAAAGACCATACCACAATATATCTCCTTACTTAAACTTTGTCAGCCTGCTGGTGTCCTTGGGAATGCATGTCTAGAACAAAGTCGATGTCCATTAAACACTTGTTAAGTAAACAAACCCACACACCTTTGTCTTTGTCAGGGTGGCCATTGCTGTGATGAAGTTACATAACCAAAGCAACTGGGGAGAGAAAGGTTTATTTTGCCTACACATCCACATCACTGCTCATCACTGAAGGAAGTCAGGACAGGAACTCACACAGGCAGGATCCTGGAGGCAGAGGCCATGGAGGGGTGCTGCTTACTGGCTTGCTCCTTATGGCTTGCTCAGCCTGCTTTCTTCTAGAACCCAGGGCCTCTAACCCAGAGGTGGCCCCACCCACAATGGGTCAGGCCCTTCCCCATCAATCACTAAAAAACTGCCCTATGTGCTTACTTACGGCCAGACCTTATGCAGGCATTGTTCTCAACTGAGGTTCCCCTCCCCTCTCTGATGACTATAGCCTGTGTCCGGTTGACAAAAAGCTAGCCAGCACACACCTGAACAGTGCCCCTAGTCAGTGAACTCCTTTGTGAGTTCATTTCAGTGCTCATGTTGTTATTCTTTTAGAAAAATTGTCAGAGTGATTGATTTCTGAAACTTCACAGCCTTCAGTGTGCATACAGCCCAGCATCCTTTCATCCTGCTCTGTATGAAGCATTAGGACTGTCAGGTGTGCAGGTGAAGCTCACTTTGAGGGAGGTATGCAGACAGACAAAATTCTCTTTTGCACATGGTTGCATGGAATTTGGCCCAGCCCTGAGTGTTTCTCCCTCGGCTCCTCTAATGAATCTGGCCAGACGTTGCTGCACGTCATCCTGTGTTTTCCCGAGGTCATGAAGAAGGCATCTTTGCACTTCCATGTAAATGGCAGCAGGTTCAGATCACAAAGCAACCTTGCACTCCCCGACTGCTCCTAACTGCCATGGAGAAGCCTCTCTTGAAAAATCCTCTTCTGCACTGAGCAGCTGGGAACAATGCTCCAGGAATCCTCAGACTCAATGTGCAAAAGAGTAAAGTGTGCTTTTGCTTAAAGAGCAGCCTCCTGGGCTCTTAGCTCCAATCGGGGAACTTTCAAGCCGGACCTGAGATTTGTATGTTTCTATCCCACATCAAACACGGGCAGCCTGCCAACTGCATGGAGGCAAGCCTCGAGGGAACCAGCTGAGTCAGTATTTGAGACACACAGTTCTTCTTCCTGGAGCCTGGCCAACGGCCCATCATCACCAGAACAAAAACTCCAACATCTCTGGTGTCCTGTTTACTGGTGCTGTCAACATCTCCTCTCTTCTTGGCTCTACCATTGTCTAAAAACTTCCCCTCTACAAAGACAGTTGTTAAAATCATGCCTTTGTGCCTCTTGCCAAGGACTATTTCTGCTGTTGAGAGCCCTGGTTTATGCCCTCCCCAAAAACAAGTGCCACCAAATGGGATGAATATAATCTCATATATTCTTGTCTCCTTCCCAGAACTGGTTTAGAACTGGGTCCATGGGTTCCTCCTCTCCGTATTGCCTCCCAATTTGAAATGCTTGCACCTCTCAACACCAGCATTCCCTCAGACCAGAGAAGAAGAGGTTGGGACACAGGAATACCCAAGGGCTGTTTCTAATAGACTTTTTAAAAAGCAGCCTTTCCAGGTTTGCAGAAAAATTGAGCTGAGTATACAAGCCTCTACCTCCTCTGGTTTCCATGTTTCCAAACATCTTCTGTGTTATTGGGGTCCCTTTATCGGGGTGGGTGAACTGGGCTTGGGGCCTGATTGTCTGTTGGTGTCCACTGTTTACAACTCAATATCAGAACACAGCTGTTGGTGTTGACATGCTGCACAATGTATATCCATCACAGCAGTGTACAGGATGGGCTTGCTGCCCATTCATTCCCTCCACCCTCTCCCCAAACAGTATTTTTCATTTTACAGATACCCTCAAAGGACTGAGATCAGCCTCATCACTCATGCTCTGGTTTTTAGTAATATATTTAGCCCCAAAGTGTGAATCCAGGTCACTCTTTGAACTTGACATGATGTATTGAATTGTTCCCACCGGCATAAGCAGCACCTGTATGCTATCTCACAGATGCCCCTGGCTCGTGGCTGGACAGCATTCCAGAGCTGCTGTGACCTGCACTGTGTGCCTTTTTTTTGAAAGGCCCCATCAGCTGTCACAGTCAGATGAGGATCCTCAGCTCTCCTCAGGATAAAGGGGAGTCTGTGGAAGGTGCTGGATTTCATTAAAATTTATGGTAGACTATACAGCTGGGCCTGAGGTGTTACAGTAGCCTTGGTTTCCCAAAGCCTATTACTAGCTCTGAGCCCAAGGCCAAGGTTGAAGGTCATTATGACCATCCCAAACACCTGGCTGGGGGTAGGTAGAGATGTTCCTGGGTCTACTTGGGTGTCATATGAGAGAGTCAGAAGGAGACCCCTGGAGACTGCTTCCATTTACAGGCCTACTTTGAAAAGACTGGAGGCTTTATTTCCTTCTTCACTTCTGCCCTGCTGTCCAGCACAGCTTATATGTTGGAGGCGGAGTCCTCAGTCTGATGGAGGGGGATGGCTAAAAGGTTGAGCCTAGTGAGTGGGTCACTGGTGACACTGCCCTTAGCTGAAATTAATCCCACACAGCTCCTCACAGCCCAGGGTGTAACTAAAAAGGCCAAGCCTGGCCCCTGATCTCTCTGGCTTCTGCCCTTAGCATGTGATCTTTCCTTTCCAAACAGACTTTCCTCATGATATCCTGTGCCCCTCAGGACACTGTGCAATGATAAAGCTATCATCAGGGCAGAGTGGAGGCCATTGCTATGCTCTATTTGCCTCCTCGGGATCTGCAAAGTACTCCTACAACCTCCTTTCATTAAGCACCACCACGCTTCGAGCATTTTGTTATGGCAACAGAAGAGACTGAGATAACTTACTGTACCTGCGGATGAAGATCTGGCTGGGAGGGCATCGTGGACATTGACTATCAGCAGAGATAGTCCCCATCTAAAACCTGCATTTAATTTGTGATGGGGGGAAAAGGCTGCATAGAGAATAATAAGTTAGCTGGAGGGAACTTGCGAGCATTTCCCCACACACACAAACAATGGAGCCTACTGTCCGCTTCATTCTCTGTGTGTTTGACTGAGACCCAGATAGCTCACTGTCCCTCAGTGGGTAGCTGCCACCTCCCTGCTGAGATCGCATTGGCCATGATGTCCTACTCAGGCCAGGACACTACTCTCTTTCTTCCCTGTGTGAATGTGTTCCTAGGACCAACTCCAACAACGCTGACCTGGGCATCATTTGGGTGGTGCTGGAGTGAGCTGCAGGCTCTGGTCCTGCTGCTGTAGATTGGGGTCCTACTTGTCATCTCTCTGACCCAGCAGAGGGAGCAGACAACAGATCTATAGCCACACTGTGAATGGCTGGACAGTGTTCCCCAGAGCAGGAGTAAATGCTTTTGCCACGTGGTGTATGGAAAGCCTAAAGCCAGTCACCAGGCAGGACTGGGAGCAGGTGCCAGACACAGCCCTGACCCCTTCTTGGCTGTCTGTTGCTCAGCTGGAGCTAGAGCAGCCTGCAGAATTCTCAGACCTGGGGTATTGTGTAGCCGGAGCTCAGTGAGCATCTTATGTGATGATGGACAAGGGCAATTCAGGGAATTCTGGAATCTGTGCTTGCTTCACATCCAGCCAATGAACGGTCCATGGACTTGAGAAGTTGGAGGAGCCTAATAGGCCTAGCCAGAGGTGAGAAAGACAGCCAGACAAGAATGGAGTTTGCTGTTGGGACCCTCTCCCTCCCCAGACTATACTCCTCCTTCTCCATGATGTCTCCACTGTCAGAGAATGGAAGGGTTGACAGAGTCAGTCTGTGAACTCTTTGCTGTGGCCAATTAGGAGAGTTGACTGGAAACCTTAGATATGACAGAAAAGGACAAACAGTCATTTCACAGCATCTACAATTTGCAATTTTCAAATTTGCAATCCTCCTGCCTCTACCTCTAAAGTGCAGAAGTTCACTATTAAGCCCAGCTTTGTTTTGTTTTGGTTGTTTGGTCATTCTGGGAACTGAACTCACAGCCCTCTGTATGCTAAACAAACACTGCTGCACAGCTGCATCCCAGCCTCCACCTTGTATTTTAGCACCAGCCTTACTGAGATAGTCAGCCACAATCGATAGACAGTTCAGTGTATGAGCGCCAGGATTGTCTACCCCCATCATTTACACATTCATAGCTCCCGGAAATGTCTAAGCTATTTCCTCTCTCTACATATTTATTTTTCTAAAGAGCTCATATAAATGGATTCGGACAACATGTATCTGGCTTTAATGTCTGGCTTCTTTCTCATAAGGTTCCATGAGGTTGTCCCATGGTAGCTGGAAGTTTCTGTCCCACCAGCAACTCTCAAATACTTGGAAGCTGCTGCCCAAATAATTGACTCAGAGGCTTAATATTACCTATAAATGCTCAGCCAGTAGCTCAAGCTTATTACCAACCAGCTCTTACACTTAAATTAACCCATAATTTCTATCTATGTTTAGCTACATGGCTTGGTGCCTTTTCTCAGTGCAGCATTTTTATCTTGCTTCCTCTGCATTTGGCTGGCTACTGCTTCTCTGCCTTTCCTCTTCCCAGAATTCTTCTAGTCTGTTTGCCCCACCTACACTTCCTGCCTGGCTACTGGCCAATCAGAGTTCTATTAAACCAATACAAATCTTTACAGTATACAAAAGCATTATTCCACAGCATCCCATGTATTAATGTTTGGTTGCTGTTTTGTGGTTGAATAATATTCTCTCATATAGGCATATCACATTGAGCTGATGCATTCATCTATTGAGTTGTCATTTTTTAATTATAAATTATGCTGTTATGAACATTTGCATATATCCTTTTATGTGTGGTCTACTTTCTGGGTACACTCACCTTTTTATACAAATGAAATATCATCTCTAGTCACACTTGTTATAGCTTGTTCTTTTTCATGTTCTGGGTTAAGTACAGTGCAAAGGATGTGTACTGCCACTGAATGCTTCTGTGTGCCACTCTGAACTGGGGGCATGTCAGCAAATAAGACAAGCCTTTTATTCCTCTGTGCATCTCCACCCACCCTGTCCTCTCTGCTCTACCTTGGTCTGCTACATACCAGATGGTCTATTTCACATGCTAACTAATGTAGCAGATTACTCTTCCCCACAATGGAACAAAGTCACCTATGGAACATACTCACTGCACCCTAACAGCTACTGGGGTGTTCTCCAGTTGCAATCAGAACCCAGAACCCCCTGAACTAGAACCCTCACCTAAAAAGAGCAGCTTGTGATTCTTTAATACTGCTTACCAAGTCCTGTGGTCTCCCTTTTCCTCCAATCAGCCAGCACTGTGTGGACATACACAAAATCATATGCACACACTGGGATCCAGCCACAAATGAATCAGACTGCATCCCTTCTATCACCGTCTTTCTTCAATAAATCATCTTCCTCTGAAGGCAATTAATCTGTCAGGATTCACCTCCCTTCTGGAAACTTCTATGAACTAACCCTTTCTTCTCTGCTCAAACAACTAAAGGAGGAAACAAGCTGGTACCGAATGGGCTCAGCATCTGTTCAAGAGGCACATGGACCTGGGCTCAGCTCCCACCTCAGCTGTATGAACTGTGAACCTTAACAAGCTTGACGATGTTTGTTTCACTTCCTTCCTGTCTGCATGGGCTCCCAAGTACGCTGGCCATGAAGTAAAACCCCTGGAAAGGGTGAAGCTCAGCTCCTGGTTTGTTCCAGGGCTCTCTGAAGCTTACTCACTTTCATCACTGGTTGGTCATATGACCAGGTGGCTTTGCATTTTTCTTTATTTACACAGTCTTTCAGGCTGACTGTCTAAGAGAGCTTCAAGGTACTATGCACAGCCGACTCTGATGTCTCCATCGCCTGGAACCATTCCTGAAATCACTCTACCTCTTACTTACCTTCATTATCCATGATGGGCAGAGACGAAATCTCACTATAATGGTGTCTTGTTCTTTACCAGTCCACACGGGGATCTCACTGCACAGACAAAGGCTGAATAGACCAGATGGGTCACACTTGGACTCTAAGGCGTGAATGGTGATACTTAGTTTCCCACCCCAGCCAGTCTGCCTCCCCGGTGGCCTTCTCTCCCACATCAAACCCTCAGAGTCCCTCTCTGTACCTGTTGGTCATTCAGCTACTGGATTCTGGAGGTCATCATCTCACTTGTGGAATCTGCTGGCTTCCAAGAAGGGGGAGCCTGGGACTGGTGTAGCTGTTTACACTCCTGTTGTCACCGGATGTCCCCAGTCAAGCAAGTGTCTGCCATCAGGCTGAGGCTATGGAGGTCTTCGATATGTGGCAGAATTACCTAGAGATTTCAAAAATACTATGGGCTGCCTCCAGTGCCCTCACTAGCATACATGGTATTCCTGTGTAAGTGGATAAGGGTCTGTGGGCTGCCTCCTACGCTCACCAGTATACACTGGGTTTCTCTCTCTCTCTCTCTCTCTCTCTCTCTCTCTCTCTCTCTCTCTCTCTCTCGTGTGTGTGTGTGTGTGTGTGTGTATGTGTGTAAACTCAAACCCCTTAAACAAAGAGCTCTATTTGGTGAAACTGTAAATTCTCCCATTACAGAACTCCATGTGTAAGCAGCAAATAATCAAGAAACAATAAAAAACAAGAGTTGTATATGTGCATGTATTCAAGGGTGTGCATGTACATGTGTGGGACATGTGCATATATGTGTATTGTGTGCCGAAAGACAACCTCAGGTGTTGTTCCTCTGGTAGTTCTCAGTCCACTCCCCCTCCCTCCCTCCTCCCCTCCCTTCCTCCCCTGTGTGTGTGACATGCAGATAATCATCCACGTGTGTGCTTCATGTTTATGAGGCCGACCTCAGATGCCATTCCCTAGTCATCACCCACCTTGTTTGTATATTTATTTTTGAGACAGGGTTTCTTTGTGTAGCTCTGGCTGTCCTGGAACTTGCTTTGTAGACCAGGTTGGCCTTGAACTCACAGAGATCAGCCTGGATTAAACGTCTGCAACAGTGATGACCAGCTCACCTTGGTTATTGACAGTGTCTCACTGCCCTGGAGATTGCCAAGTAGGCTGGTCTGGTCTGAGGGCCCAAGAGTCAGTCCCCTTTCCTCCAGCTTCCCAGGCATGTAGCATGCTGGATGCTCATTTCTTTTTCTTCTTTGTGCGTGTGCGTGTGCATGTGTGTGTATGTGTGTTATGTATTCATTTACATGGGTGCAGGCACATGCCTGTATCTGTATGTATTCACTCACATGGGCATGTGCATATGACTGTTGTGTGTAATATGTATTCATTTACATGGGTGCAGGCACATGCCTGTATCTGTATGTGTTCACTCACATGGGCATGTGCATATGACTTTTGTGTGTAATATGTATTCATTTACATGGGTGCAGGCACATGCCTGTATCTGTATGTATTCACTCACATGGGCATGTGCATATGACTTTTATGTGTAATATGTATTCATTTACATGGGTTCAGGCACATGCCTGTATCTGTATGTATTCACTTACATGGCATGTGCATATGACTGTTGTGTGTGATATGTATTCACTTACATGAGTAAGTGCACACAACTGTGAAGTCAAAGATTGAGTCTGGTGTCTTCTTAAACTGTCCTGTATCTTATTTTCTGGGACAGAGTCTCTCACTGAATCCAGAGTTCACTGATTGGCTAGCCTTGTTGGCCAATGAGCTCCAACTATCTGCTTGTTTTCACACACACACACACACACACACTGGGGTTACAGATGGGCACTGACTTTTATACACATGCTGGAGATATGAATTGGGTCCTTATGCCTCTGCAGCAAGCAATTTATCAACTTGATCTATCTCCCCAACCCCATGGCCAACTTTTAAAAACCAGGTTTTAGGGGCAGGCTAGATAGCTGAGTGATTAAAGGCGCTTGCCATCATGCATGACAACCTGAGTTCAATTCCAGACCTACATGGTGGATGGGGAGAAGTGGCCCCTATGAGTTTCTGCTGACCTCAACAGGCATGCTTTTTATGGGGTTACATAGAGGACTAAATAACTATCTATCTATCTGTCTATCTAAATACAAAGATAAATGTATGTTTTTAAAAAGAGAGTTTAAGAAAATTAAGGTGGCCTGTATCCCAGCTTCTTTTCACGATCTGACTGCATTAATCTGGGCAGCTCACTATCAACACATCTGCTTCACAGAACATGCTTTGTGAGTGACTCAAAGATCCCCGACTTCCAGTGGCTTGCAGCCTAAGGGCAGATAAGTTACCTCTATTCTGGCAAGGCACCAGGAATTGTAGGAGGGGTGGGAACCTGGGGAGGACAGAATGGATTCCGCCTAGAAGATGCAGGGAGTAGCTGGAGGGATGGTGTGTTTGAGAGATGGATGCTGGTAAATGCAAAGGAGCATCTCACAGGTTTGGTTCAGGCACACCAGTGGGGTGTCTCAGCCATCCAGGTCAGAGAGGGCAGGTGCAGGGATTTGAAGTTAAGAGGGCAGGGGTGGAAGGTGGAGTGGAAATGCTGGGACTGTGTTAGCATGTGCACAGAGCATGCTGTTGGCACCTTGAAGAACATGGTGGACTGTCCCTGGGCATGAGACAGAGCAGGTAAGGTAAGCTGGGATGGAAACAGTGCTACTACAGTCATCCAGGCTGGGAGCCCTTGTGATCCCTAGCTGGGGTGGACAATGGAGTGAGGAAGTGTCACATGAAATTCAGTTCAGCAGACATTGGGAAGTCACAGCAATGGAAGATGTTCTAAGTTGGCAACTGCACTGTCTGTTCCATATGATGCTCTTCCAAGTGGTGCAATGTCTTCATCAGGCCTGGTTCTCATGCAGCTGACACAATTGCAGATGAGAACATGTATCAAATTTAGGGAAATGAGGAACAATGGGAGAAGTTGATCTTTGCTGTGATTAAGTGAAGTGCAAAAGATATGGCCTTTCCAACGGGGGGTATTTGTCAGCCGACGCTATGGAGTCCCTGGCCATGAACCTAAGGGGTCATTTGGGTATATGGTGATACTGGCCAACACTGTCAGGTCTCTGCTTTCACAGAGATGTGCTGCCATATTAAAATTGGCTGCTCAGACAATAAAGGTGCTTGCCACCAAGTCAGAGAATCTGATTTCAATCCTGGAAAACATGCAGCTCCTTCAAGTTGTCCTCTGACCACCACACCACACACACACACACACATACACACACACACACACACACACACACACACACACACACACACACACACGAGCACAGTTCCAGTCTGTTCCTAACTACCTTGAGCTCAAAGATGGAAAGCAGCAAGACAGGAAGAAGAATAAGACATGTCTCCACACTCAGCTCATTGTGAGGGAGGAGGAGGAAGAGGAGGAGGAAGAGGAGGAGGAGAGACCTAGGAGCCCTGGAAATCCTGATTCACCATGATTCCTCCTAACATAAGATCCTTTCCCACCCTGCTGAATCACACACACCCTGCCCAGTGTCCCCCATTCAGAATCTCATTCATGCCTCAAACACATGCCCAAGACATCAGTCGAGACCTGTCCTCCAGGCCTCCCTCCTTGTGCGCCTTAGCGTGTGTAACTTCAGGCTGAGAGGCCCTGGATGATCCTCATTAACTCTGATATAACAAGGTCGGAGTTGGTCAGAGCTCCAGTCAGACCGGGAGTCCTGTAGAAGTCAGGTGTGCTGGTGCATGCCTGTAATAATCCCACTACCTGATCACTGAGAGCACAGTGAGTCTGAGCTATAGAGCTAGGTCTATCTATATCTATGTCCATCTACGTCTAGTTGAGTGCTGGCAACAGAAAAGCCACCCAGGTCCTGTCTGTTCCCCATATTGCATGAGGGCTAATATGTTTCTCAGTGTGTGTTTTGCCTTAAGACTTAGAACTCTACAGTTATCAATATGCCAAAGGGAAGCTGCCCCTATTCCCAAAGCATGCTGCAAAGGACCCACAAGCCTTGCCTTTCCGGCTCGTGGGGGTCTCCCCACAGGCTCCTTCTGCCTTATGGAGAATAATTAAACTGTTTTGGGTAAGCAGCTGAAGTGAACGGAATGTGGAGCATTGAACACAAAGCCAGCAGACCAGACAACGGATGTTTGGTTTGGGCTAGACTACATGCATTAATTGAAAGTTGGCACAAACACAAACCCCCTGTTTCCTTGCTTCTCCCAAACAAACAAGGTTGGGTAAGAGTGCTTTCCTTCAACACCTTCCTCTCCAGGGAGGTCCATGAGGCAGTCATGAAGGTAACTAACTAGTCCTGACAGACATGGTCTTGACCGTTTTCAAAGCATGTCTAGGCTGGTTTTATGGGTGACACAGCCACACATAAAGGATCTGGATGTGAGTTCAGATGGGAGAAGGCATTAGGAAACTGGGATGGATCACTCATCTTCTATTTCTCACCCATCTTCATCTTTTCCCTAACCCTAACCCTTGCGGAACACAAGACAAACAGGCTTAGTCCGTTCTCTGCTTTGATAACAAAACAATTGAGGCTGAGTAAACTGTAGAGAAGAGACAGATCTGGAGGTCTGGGGAGGGTGACTTTGGAGATGGTGTAACACACTGGGAGTATCTGAGAAAGAGCCTTCCTCTGAGGGGGGCTAAGCCTGGCATTCTCTCACAGTAACTGACTCACTCTTAACAACTAATAAACTCCTTAATCATTTCGACTGAGTGGAACCCTCCTGACCCCAACTGCCTCTGAAAGGCTGCTGCCCTGGGGACTGAACCTCACTTTGGTGGGGGCAAAGTACTCTACAGCCATAGCAGAAACCACCAGTCCTGAGTGTTGGACACCTGTCTCTGTCCCCTTCACCCAGGACCTCATTGCACACTTACAACAGAAAATATTCTTTGCAGAAAAGTTGATGTGGTGCTGCCTAAGAGGGCACAACTGAAATACACAAAATAAAAACCCACTGAGAAAACTGATGCCTGGGATCAGCTAGTGCCCAGGTCTGAGATGTAAGCTAGATAGACTAGCCAACTTTTCTCAGACTCCTTTCTATTACTTTTTTTTTTCTTGCAGTAAAGATGAAGATGCTAGGCAAGTACTCTACAACTGAGCCACACCCTGACCTTCTATTGGAACTCATGGCTTCAGTAAAGACCTAATTTCCAGACCTCATGTGTGGTTCATTTGTAGCAAAATGTGTACAAAGACCATAGGCCAGGTCTGCCTAAAGATCCAAAACACAGGTAAGCAGCCTGTTGATGTGAAGATTTTCATTCAGGGGAAGCAGCCTGGCTCAGGAGTTGACTGACACTCTCCAAGCAGCTCTGGGGAGCTTTGGGATATGTTTTTATTTTGTGTGCTTCAGCTGTGCTTTCTAGGGCCACACCTACAGTCACTTTTATGGAGATAATTTTTCTGTTGGAATTTCAGGGGAAAGTTCTGGAATCTAAAGTGTGAGGACAATCCTTAACACCAGGCATGGGGCTCATCCCTGGAATCTCAGAAACTCAGTACTTGGGAGGCTGATGCAGAATAATTGCCATGCATTTCAGGCCATCCTGGGACAGTGTGAGACCTATCTCCCAAAGAAGGGAAGGGAGGGGCGAAGGGAGAGAGGGAGAGAGGAGAAGAGAAGAGAAAGAGAATCCCTGGGATCCCAGAGGTTACATTGAGGTGTGTATGTACACATTTCACATATGTTCACTTGTGTGTGCATACGGAGGTCAGTGGCTGACCTTAGATGATTCCTCAGTTACTTCTTCACCTTGGTCCTTGAGATAGTCTCTCCCTAAACCTAAAGCCCACCGGTTGGCTAGACTGACTGCCCAGCTAGCCCTACCTCCCCACCATGCAGGTGCTGAAATTCTAGCTCATTCTCCCTCATGCTTGGACAGAAAGTACTTACTGAGCCATTTCCCCACCCATGAGTTTGCTTTTTCTTTGTTTGGTTTGCAAAGAAAAAAGGTCTATCCCTAAGACTCAGGCCTGTGGCTTCTGACAAAGCCTGAGGCCACTGTGTAAAGCAGGCTTTGGGTGTGTGTTGAGGGTGGCTCCTGGATGGTGCCTCAGTCATGTGTCAATGCTAGCCTTCTCTGCTTGGCTGAGTTTGGTTATGGGGAAATCTGGATGTTTTATCAGGTCCACCCTTTTTGCCTCCCCAAGTGAACTCCCATTCCATGTGCAGTTATTACACTTTTTGATCTTGGTACTTGTGAAGCACTTGAAAATAAGATACCACTTAGGGGAGGGATCAGACAGATCTCCAGCTATCCCAAGCTGGAACGGTGCTTCAGTGCGCATCATCTCCTGAAGGACTTCTACCCAACATTGAATCTGCAATAACAAGCGATCAATTTCAAATCAAAATCCAGAAGCTGGACATGATGGCACCTACTGTGGTTGCATCACTTAGGAGGCTGAAACAGGAGGAGAATTTACAAGTTCAAAGCCAGAATGAACTGTTTCAAAAAAAGTTCTAAAGCCAGAATTTCATGGATATATGGGTGGCTAAGAATAGTTTTTATAATATTTTGTGTGTGTGTGTGTGTGTGTGTGCGTGTGCGCGTGTATGGAAGTCTTCTCTATTATGTGATCTTCAGGGATCAAACATGGGCCATCAAGCTTGGTCATAGGCACTTTTACCTACTATGCCATCCCCTGGCTTAGAAAAGCTTAATTAAAACCACATTAATTTTTTTTAAAAAATAAAACCACATTAAGATATCTTTTTGCCTTCTGAGAGGAGATGATCAAAATTTAAAAGACCAGCTATCTGAAGTACTAACAAAAGATGGGGACCATCTAAACTCATCCTTTGCTGATAGGATCCAGAGTGGCACAACCACATTGGCTGATTATTTCTTGTGCAATTACAGGTAGACTTACAACATCAGCACAATTTAAACTTAAAAGTACCTCAAGACCCATGTGAGGAAGGTCTGGTCCTCAACAGGGGCTCTGCTGTCAAAGGGCAGAACCCATGAGAGGTGGAGCCTATGGAAGAACTTAGATCACCCAGGATGTGCCTTTGCAGCGATGTCAAGACTCTGCCCTCCCTTCCTTCTCATTTTGTGCTCCAGACTCTTTCAGGTAATCAGTTTTTCCTGCCATCTGTCTCCTCCACGATGGACTGTATTGTCACCAGCAGAAACCTCTAAGTTTCTTACCTCAAGTATTTCAGAAGCTGAGTAACAAAAGCCTGACTCACAGGTCGAACTTTTAGACATAGAAATAAAGACATGTTTCTCACAATAAGACTTGTATGCAAATATGCTCAGAGGCTTCATTCCTAAAAGTCAAAACTTCAAGAGATAATTCCCATAACTCCATTATCCATTAACAGGTGATCAAAAAACCTGGGATAGCCACCCCATGAAAACCATTCACCACTCATTGATTTAAAAAAAAAAAAAAAAAAGACTTTCCATTGTATAATTGTGTGTAACTCTCAGACACATTACAATAAAAACAAAAAAGCCCAGACAGACTGGGGAGTTCTTCCAGGTGATTCCATTTGCACAAAGTTCCACAGGTAGCTACTCTCATTTCTCAGGACACTGGGAGTGAGTACTTGCTGGGCCAGATGTCAGAAGGCAAATCTATGGCAAAGGCACAAGTGACCTTTATGCATCATGAGAATGTTCCACATCTGGACTGAGGTGATTTCAGTGTCAGCCATAGTGCATGTGCTTAGAGTGACGTGTTGAGTTCAAGCTCAGAAATAATTCATAGAAGCACATGCACAGCATGTGTATCTACTGCACGTAAATTAGCTAGTTAGCATACAGAAACATTTCAGTCATTCTTAGAATGCTGTCTCTTCAAAGCTGGCAGGCTTCCAAGAGGGCAATTTGGTTCTGAGATTTAGCATTCATTATAAAACACTGAACAGGCCCGTGGTGACAAAGTTTTCATCAATTGGACTGGATTTAGAATTACCTAGGAGACACACCCAGGCATGCCTATGAAGACAATTCCAATGAAGTTGAGTGTTGATTGCACTGTCCTGTGGGCTGAGTCCAGGACTGTATAAATAAAAGGGAAAAGCCACTGAGTACTCTTCTTCTTGAACTCTGGAGGCGATGAAACCATGCCTTCCCACCATGATCCACCTGGTCCTCTCAAACTCTGAACCAAAAACAACCTACCTTCCCTAACGCAGCAGATATTTTGTCATGGCAACGATAAAAGTAACAAATGCTAAGACTCAGCTTTATTGGGACTCTGCAAATCTCAGAAGTCAGGAAATGACGATGATTGTTTAGTAGATGCTGATACAGCCTCAGAAGCACCCAGGTCAAGCATGATGTGAAGTCTCCCACACGGTACTGTTGTGCTTACAGGACTGCAGATTAAGCAGATTTGGAAACGTTAAACACTGGGAGTGGTATGTATTGAGATAATATAAATGTAATTTCCACTGCATTTTCACATTGAAACATTTTATATTTTAAATAATTCATAGAATTAAGTGAAGCCAAAGAAATAAAATGAATACATATGTATATGTGGATATATGTTAAATATTTAATAAATCCTGGGATATCAGAGAGACCACACAGTCAAATCCTAGGCAGACAGCTCAGGAAATCCTTGATCCTTGAATACAAGGATAAACAGCTGAGTCAATCACACACACCTTTAATCCCAGTACAGGGAAAGCTGGGAGTGGTGACCTACACCCTTTATCCCATAACTCCAGAGACAGTACTTCTTCTGTTTCTGTGAGTTCAAGGCTATACACCTTTAATCCTAACCTGGATGGGAGAGGGTATATAAGGGCTCCTAGAAACCCAGCAGAAAGAGAAGCGACTGACAGAACAAGCAGAAAAGACCAGGAGCGAGGCTGAGGAAGTTGCAAGACAGCTGGGTGAGAATTGACTGTGGTGCTTCCTCTCTCTGATATTTCAGCCTTCCCCCGATGTTTGGCTCTGAGTCTCATTTAGACAACCCAAATTCGTGCTACTACATGTATATGTAAATATATCACACTAATCATGTCATAAAACTTGAATCCTATAAAATTAAAATTCATGGCAATGATAATATAACAATTAGTACATGGGCAATGTCAAAAGTTAAAGTTTTTGTTTTATTTTTTTAATTGCTGTATTTTATTATTTTATTGCTGTATATGTGTGTGGTGTGTGGGCACATGCAGGATCAAAGGACAGCTCTGTGGAGTCAGGTCTCTTCAGCATTCTAAGGATTCTAGGGATAAAACCCAAGTAGAGCAGCTGGAGAGATAGCTCAGTGGTTGAGATCACTTGGTCTTACAGAGGACCTGAGTTCAGTTCCCAGCACCAGCATGGTGGCTCACAACCCCTCATAACTCCAGGTCCAGGGAACCTGACACCTTCTTCTGACTTCCACATCTATACAAGCATGCAGGCAAAGCATTCATTCACATAAAATAAATTTTTAAAAATCTAAGAAAAAATGAATTAAAAGAATCCCTTATGTCACCAAGCTTAGGTAGAAACCTCTTTACCCACAGACCCAACACTGAGAGAATAGTACAAAATGTATGACAAGAAAGTTATTTGCATATGATGGAATAATGAGTTAAAAAAATACAAAAATCTCAAAATAATAGAGAACCAAAAAGAAGTATAAACAGTATGGATAAGTAGAAAACAAATGGTATGTAACAATTGCAAACCAAATGTATTGTGATTATACCACATACTGAAAGATAAAAGAAACAGTGCTTTTAAAGCCTCTGTGAATAGCACACCATCAACATGAACCAAGATCTTTTTAAAAAGAAGCTGAGGGGCTGGAGAGATGGCTCAGCGGTTAAGAGCACCGTCTGCTCTTCCAGAGGACCCGGGTTCGATTCCCAGCACCCACATGGCAGCTAACAACTGTCTGTAGTTCCAGTTCCAGGCAAATAAATAAATAAATAAATAATAAAGTTTTTTTTTTTAAAAAAAAAAAGAAGCTGAGCTGGGAATGTAGCTCAGTTGGTGGAGTGCTTGCCTAGCAAGCATGAAACCCTGGTTAAAATCCCTAATTCTGCATAAATTGGCACAGTGGTATGTGCCTGTAATCCTAGCAATCAGAGATTGGAGGCAGCTTCATGAAGAGTTTAAGACCAGCCTGGGCTAAAAAAATAAAATGAAATAAAAAATAAAAATAAAATAAAAAAGCCTTTGAGGTGGCCCAGCGGTAAAAGCATTTGCTACCAAGCTGATGACCTGAGTTGATCCCTAGAATCCAACTGGTAGAAGAAGAGAACCAGCTCCCACAAGCTGTGTTCTGACCTACATACACACACAAACCACACACACATACATACACACACATACACATACACACATACACACACACCATACACATACACACACATACACATATACACATACACACACACACCCCACACATATACCCACACACACACCACACACATACACACACAAACCACACACACATACACACACATATATATATATATACATACCACACACACATACACACACCTACAGACAACACACACGCACATACAAATATAGAAGGAGGAAGAGCGGCAGCTAAGAACCTTCCATCATTTCTCTGAACCCCAATCCAGCCCCGTGTTCTCCCTCACTCCCTGCCCTCACACAACAGAAAGGCAGTCTGTCCAGTCCATCCATCTGAAAGGGCGTCACATGTCAGCTTTTTAAAACCAAACTTGTCTCATTTCCTCATCAGCCCTCACAACCCTTGCAGAGGTAAACACTACACGGATGGTGTAAGAATGGTGAACACAGAAAGGAAATTCTAAGGTGGTTTAAGACACAGCTGGGCAGGAACCTGGCACGGCTCAGATCTGACATCCCTGGCTCCAAACAGGCATGTTTGTGCAACATGACCACACAGCTTCTGATAGATAGGTACTAACTAACTTCAATAAATTTAATATCAACAGCTGGAAAAATAGAATAGAAATCATCTGTTCAAGCAATTCTATTGTTTATTATCCAATTAAAACTATCCAAAACCGCAGTTCACCCAGAATCCTTGTACTTCATAAAAGGGCTTTTGTCAATATGTCTTAAAGCAGATGGTGTGTAAACAGACTTCTGTTTGGAAACACACACACATACACACACATACACACCACACACACACATACACACACCACACACACACACACATACACATACCACACACACATACACACACATCCAGGCTGGCCTTACACTCACAGCAATCCTTCTGCCTCCACGTCCAAGTGCCTAGGTAACAGGCCTGAATCACCACATCCAGCTGATACTAAGATATTTAGCAGTTCCCTTCTACCACATACCTACTCACCTTCTGGGAACGTGTTCTGAGCAGTGGAGATTTACTCAGCTCTATGTATAAAATAGTCCTTGCCTAATTTCTTGCAGAGTAAAACACATCACAATGGTTGAACAGAATGGAAACAATAGTGACACCATGGGAAATATGACTAAATTCAGAGTTTCCCTGAAAATGGAAATTAAAAAGGATCCTAGAAAGCAGGGTGACTACATGGAAAACACAAAATCAGGCCCTTGGCTACTTTGAATAGGTGCTGTTGTGTGTGTGCATGAGCGTGTGTGTGTGTGTGTGTGTGTGTGTGTGTGTGTGTGTGCGCGTGCGTGTTTGTGTGTGTGCATGAGTGGTATGCATGTATATACGTGAATGCTTATGTGTACGTGTGTGTATGTATGTACATATGGTATGTGTTCATGTGAAGCATTGATATAATTATGTGAGTCTTGTGCCCAACCAACAATATTTTGGGGGGTCATTTTATGTTTTTAAGATTTATTTTTATTATTTTTCGGTGTATGTGAAAGCCCACGTGCCAATGCTGGGAGCCTTGCAAACAGCAGCAGCTGCAAAGGTTGCAACTCCAAGTTCCCCTTAGAGTTTGGCAAACAGGACAGGCTCTTCCTGAAGAACTAGAAGGACTGTACCCGAGGAGTCAGAGCCCCATCCTGATGATGACCTAGGAGACTGCCAGAGTCTCAATAACACCTAAAAACAGGCTTACAGAAATCCAACAACAGTGACTTAATATCAGAAGTTACTACAGTTCAGAGTCTCTATCCACACACACTTCCAAACCACTGTAACTTAAAAAGTTACTAGATAGGAGAAAAGCAAACAGTGAACAAAACCCAGAATAGAGACCACAGAAGCCTGTGGATAACCCAGATACTGAGTTTACTGGGCCATCGATGGATCAAAACCAACCATTAGACATGTTAGAAGAACTGTGGGGAAGAATAGGAGGAAGGAGCAAAGAGACAGACTGTAGATGGAGAAATGTGGGTGCTGAGCTTTGAAATACAATTCTGGAACCAATGAGCCACCATTGGCTCAGCTTCACTGAGACCATGTGGCCATGGCAAGACTGAACTTGAAAGCATGTCAGGCCTGAAATCCCAACACTGCAGTCTGGAGGAGAGGATGGCAAGCTTAAGAACAATCTGACCTACACAGGGTGGTGGCAGGGGAATCACTTCTTGAAGCACAAAGAGAAAACAAAGTTTTAAACACTGAGTGGAAGTCAGACATGGCAGTGCACACTTTGGAGGTAGAAGGATCTGACATTCAAAGTCACCCCCAGTTCTAGGCTGGTCTGGGAAAATAATAAATAGCAAGTAAGTAAAAATCAGGGCTAGAGAGGTGGCTTAGTCAACAAGATGCTAGCTGCTCATGTCTCCGGATCCTGGGTGAATACCAGACTCTTCAGTTTGCATCTGTAACCTCAGTACAGGGCAGACATTGAACCCTTGGAGCTCTTTACTAAGTCAATCTAAAGATGAGCTCCAGGTTCCAGGAGAGACTCTGCCTTGAAAAATAAGAAGGACAGTGGCTCATGATATAGGTCTCTAGTCTTCATGTATATGTGCGTGTGGATACACATGCACACACACACACAAATATGCACACACACATACCACACATATATATATATACATACAAACAAAAAGTACACACATATACACACAAACATGTACATATATATAACAAACACACATGGGGTACACACATACACAAATTCAGGCAAAATAAAGGCATTTTCAGTCAAACACTGAGCAAGATCCTTATAGATAAATTCTCATGACATATAATCTTGCATAACTATTTAAATATACTAAAATTCATTGCATCACATATTTAAAATGGATAGTTTATGGTATGTAATTATATCTCAGTGAAGCTGTTTCTTTTTTTTAGGTTTTTTTTTAGGTTTTTTTTTTCCTTCTTTATTTTGTATTTAACAAAAAAACAGTAACATGAATTTAAAATGAGGAAAAGTTAACAATAACTATGAACAGGATAAGAATCATAAGCATGGCTTATCAAGGGTGGTAATGCAAATAAGATTGCTACACATATATTTACTTTGTGTTCAGCTTTCCCTCTGAAATTTTTTTTCCCATCCCTGTATATCCTCATTCAAGGTCCCTCCCCCTCCCACCACATCTTGACATTTCTCTTCTCTGCAACTCCCCATCCCTTCGCTGGGCAGGGAGCAGACAGTCCTATGGTCCCACTGATCCAATAATGCTTAGATCAGTCTCCACTCCTGGCCAAATCCAGTTTTGTCCCCCCTCCCTCAAGAATGAGTCTGGTATTCCTATAGCTGGAGTGGGGTTCGAAGTGTCAGTCCAGGGTGTTTCTGATCCCAAGCTGTTCAGTGGTTGTGGTTTGCCGCTTGGGCATGTTTGGCTTTTTTTTTTCTTTTTTTCTTGTTTGTTTGTTTAGAGACCACTAGTGAGTGAGTACATCCCTGCTTATCTCTCTGAGATTGTGATCCCTCGCTCAGGAGGATATTCTCCAAATCCATCCATTTGCCTGCAATTTTAGGATATCGTTTTTTCTTACTGCTGAGTAGTATTCCATTGTGTAGATGTACCACAGTTTGTTAATCCATTCTTCAGTTGAGGGACATCTAGGTTGTTTCCAGGTTCTTGCTATTACAAATGCTGCTGCTATGAACATAGTTGAGCTAATACCTTTGGAGTGTGAATGTGCCTCTTTAGGGTATACACCCAGAAGTGGTATTGCTGGGTCCTTGGGAAGATTGATTCTCAATTTTCTGAGAAACCTCCATATTGCATTCCAAAGTGGCTGAACAAGCTTACACTCCCACCAACAATGGAGGAGTGTTCCCCTTGCTCCGCATCCTCTCCAACATAGGCTGTCATCTGTGCCTTTTATCT